>CM038608.1:4469688-4513721 GCA_021533255.1 Ceriops tagal
AAAAAAAAAAAAAAAAACATTAGGCTGAAGCCTAATATCAGTAAGCTATCAGTATCATATGCTTTGAGGGCAATAAATGATCAGCACATATAAGGAAAAAAGGAAAGAAAGAAAGCAGTAAATCGTGTTGGCAATCCAACGACTGGAGCCTTCCTCTCTAAAGAGAAGAATGAGGAAGACTGTCATTATCTAAAATAGAGAGTTGAGGCTTATTTGCTAAATTAAGAAAGGGACAAAAACAGAAAAGCTTTGCATAAAATGAAGTCCTCCATGTGATTAAACAAATAAAGCAGCAACACTATCTACTAATCTACTCAATAATATGTACACAAAAACTGAAGCTATAAAAGAACTTTCCAAACACTAAGAGGAGTATACACTGAAAAAAACCAAAACAGCCAAAAAAAGGTCAGAAACAATAACAAGGCCATACCTAGGCTCCCATCCAAATACTTCTGCCATTCCCACAAACGATAGAAGATATGGAATTCCAACCTTTGATGCTTGAATTGCAAGTTCTCGATGCCCAATATGAAGTGCATCAAACTTCCCAAGTGCCACTACTCCTCCTGCAATAATATATATTCAGCAGTATTGAAGATGGCACTAAAAAGAATATATATTCAGCAGCAACACACACTAGTGAAGAAAAAATTGATTGGTATTAACAGAGTTGGGCATCAAAAGAACATGACAGCATTTTTCCAAAAAAAACCAAAAAAAAAATAAATTTAGACCCAAAAATCAGTGCACTAGATTCAATTCAGTTCAGAGTTTTTGTGAATCGAGATTCTAAAGATCTAGTTCTACTTTCAATCCAGAGTTGGAACCTAAAAGTGAACACAGACAAATTGTCCACATATTTTATGCTTAAATGCTGATATCATCTGTATTATTGTACAGACTAAAGTTATCACATCAATAACATTGTATGAATTTAACATACCTCATGCTATCTATAAGCTAGATACGTTAATAGAAGAATCCTACACTTCCAGTGAATGATTCCTTTGTTTTTTGACCTACCAAACTCTGGCATTTCATCTAGTATAATAGTCTGCATTTGTCAATCTGTTAATGATTTCAAAAAAAAAAAAAAACATTCTTGAGATAATGAGGTAAAATTTGCAACAAAAACATTCTTTTTCCTTTGCTCTATAATTCCCATTTCCCACATTTACTTAAAATTCTCTTCCAAACTTTTAGTCTTACTGTTTTCATCCAGAAATGAAGCAAGTTTATCAACTAGCTAAGTGCTACTGGCTAATGATAGTGGCAAGAAAAGCAAAAGTCCTGAGGTCAAAACTAATCCCAAGAATTGTTTATACAAAGGATGACTTGGCACGTCATTGATGAGGAATAAAATGATTCTATTGATATTTCATGTATTTATTGGAATAAATGTAGAATATTGTTACTAATGTATTTTTATTTAAGATTAGTAGTCCATTGGAATTCTCCTAATTAGGAGTTTTGCAATTTTTTTTTTTTTTTCATATTTAGTTTGCACATTCTATGTAGCTATGGCCTACAGAGAAGGGAGGACCAGATAGCAATACAGAAAGAAAAAAAAAATGGAGAGAGAAGGGAAGAGTGTCAAAAAAAAAAAAGAAGGGAAATCTAGAGTGATTGAGAAAGATACAAAAAGGAGAAACATAGAGAACTTATATTTTCTACAGGAAATTGAATGCCAAAGGAAAATTCTCCATGTTCATAATCTGCTTGCAGAAACTCCATTGTTATCTACTTAAGCCATTAGACTACCAGAGTAATAATGAGAATGGGCAGCAGCAGTCATAGCTTCCAAACAAGATAGAAGAACTGCCCCAATTTTGTAGTTATAATCCAATTATCTTTAGTTTTTCAATGAATTATGTCATGGATTTGCTTCCTTTTTGACATACTGAAACTTTTCGTCCACTTTGTTTAGTCAATGAAGTTTATACTAACCAAGTCAACGAACTAATTGCATTCCCACTTAGAAACTTGATATCAAGATGCAGATAAATGGCATCTTCAGTGTAGCATATAGAACAACTCAACACAATGTAAGATGCTAAGACTTCATCGCAAACATTAAAAATCAATGCATAAGCCAATGCCATATTCAAAATATTGTGTTTTATTAACATCACATTTCAATCAATACAAAAAGAAGAGTTCTTGGATTGAAGATGGAAATAAATGAAAGAACATGTCAACCTCAAAAATAAAGGAACAAACACCCACATAAAAGGCCAGGGGAAACAAAATGGAAAATGGAAAAGATGAACCACTGAACATGTAATGGAAATTAACTAGCAACAAGAAAAGAAACCTGCTACTGAGGACAGTCCTCCACCGGACATATCTCCCCTCTCTTCTTGTTGGCTTTGAATAAAGAATTGTTCATCAGCTTTTTGACCAAATGTGGAATGTACTATACACAAAGAATGATTTCTATATAAACATGCATACATGCGTGCATAGAAACTTATAAGCATGTAAAAAAAAATTAAACCAATATTTCTAGATATACTTAGGCATACACAAATAACATGCATATACTGAAGGGCAGTGTATACATGTCTATATTTAGAAACATCAACGCACAAATGCAAAAACAGATGAACTAAAGTGTACACAAAAGCTCCGAAGAGACACTTAAAATATATATGTATATATATATACACACATATTAAACTAAAACAATGCATAACTGCAACAAAATAAAGGAGCATCTGGTTGCAGGAAAAAGTGAATAGTAAGAGCATCTGATTGATACAGCAGGCAGTTAAACCATAAATGCACAAATGAAAGATATAAAATTCTTCTTTTCATTTTATTGTTATGCGTCTTTTTAGCAATTTAGTAGACAGTACGCACGCGCACACACACACACATATCAAAAACTACGATCCAAGCAAGAGCACACATCGAGTAGAAGCTCGACAAAATTTGAAGCACTGCTAGCACACCCAATTTGGACAGATTTTACTTCATTTCAGAGGGTCAACGGAATATAAATTGCACAACAGAAATCTGTGCTACGAAGTCTCTGAATTCCATTGAACATTGGGTGCCCCCACACCTTTTGCTTTGGCCCGCATACCAAATGACTACCAAGGCATCCTACATCATCGCATCAATTTTTGCAGACATTTAAGACAGTATATATATTAAATGCACAGAACTTGGCTTTTGCGTGGATTAAAAAACAAAGAAACTGTAATATGAAAGTCTCAAACTTTTCTGCAATTTTGAATAGGAAAGAAAAGATGGAGAACCTGGAGGAATCGGCAAGAACGGGAATTTGGGGAGGAGACTTGGAAGAACAAGAGGAGGAGGCCATTCGCTGTTGCAGTTGGCTACGATGATGGCGACAGAAACTGTCGGCGATTAGGGATAGCGATGGTGGCTTCGTCAACATGGATGCTGACAACCGTAGAAACCCTAAACGTAGGGTCTTGTAGTCCCTGCAAAGGTGCCGCTGGCGGCCGGCCAATTACAGTCTCGTAAACTGCTGCCAACCACCGCCCCTTCTTAACATTATCAGTTCCTTCCTTTCCCTCCCCATTTGCTCCGCTGTCAAAACGACCTCGTATTAACCGCAGCTCCGTTAACTCTATATATGTATATATCTTGAGGGAGAGAGAGAGAGAGAGAGAGAGAGAGAGAGAGAGAATTTTTAAAATGTTATAAATATAAAAAATAAAAATATAATGAACATGAAATAGAATAATATTAATATTAAATGATTAAATAATAATACAAATAAAAATATATAAATTAAATGTACTTTATACTCTTGTATAATTTATAAAAATAAAAAAGTGCGTACGTGTGATGTGTATGCAAAAATTAAGTAATAAGTAAAAATATAAAAATAATAAAAAATAATTTTTTTTATTAAAAAAATATTTAAAAAATTCGTAGTTAAAATAATATGAAAATAACTTTGTTTTAAATAATGTGAAAATAAAGTTATTATTATTATTATTTATTTCTTTATTTTGTGTGGGGCCGGCCTAGGAGAGAGTCACGCGCCGGAAACCGTGACGCTTTTTATGGGCCCGGTTACCGTTTCCGAATTCAAAAATTGAATCCAAATCATGCCCTCAGCTCAGCTGCCAAATAAAATTAAAAAAAAAGAAAAGAAGAAAAAAAGTCATGATTTTATTGATAATCAACCTAAGACGAAGTAGTAACTAACCAAAGAAAATATTTTCACAATAAGTATTCTAAAAGATTTTGTTTCACACCTAATTAAAATTATCTTATTTGTAATATTATTTGCATTATTATTTGAATTATTTTTAATCTTCTTCTTTTTTTGATAAAATTTTTTTATTGGTATTTCCAATTTTTCTAGTCAACCCTTTGAGTAGAATTCATTATTAGTTTTGTTAATTAGATAAGTTGTGAATATTAAATTGATATAAAATATCAACATTAATCTTTTAAGTGAATTTCCTTCTAAATGGATTTTTCCCTTTTTTTTTTTTCTTTAGAGAGAAACAAGATCTTTAAAAAATTATATATGGGTATTTTAAAAGAGCAAGGCAACTCAAATTCCTCTTGTGGGCATTTGGCAATCCACGTAGCCCACGTACTTAGCAGACGGACGTGGCTGTGGCACGGGAAGCAGAATTTTTGTGGGCGTGGGCACTGTTACGCTATCTCCGTTAGCTTTGAACTTCCCAATCCCACCAACTTTTTGTAAGGTATATCACCTGGGGTTGGCGATAAGTATATTAAACAGTAACAGTAACATGTTTTCTAATTTAACTCTTAACCTTAATGTCCTTTAATTAAGATTATAAATGATAATTATATTACCCTATTTAATTATATAAGAGGCAAAAGTGAATCAAACTAAAGTAAGACTAGCTAAAAAAATATTTATTATAATTTTTTTTTTAAAAAAAAAGGAAAACCTCAAATAGTCATTTTATGAATATAGTATCAACTTAATTAAATGCCAAAATTCAACAATGGTAACTAAATTTAGTAACAGTAATCACTCATCAACAACAGTAAAAAAGTAATTGGAAATTTATGGTCAAAACTACTTAAAGTCATGGGAAAAAAAAGATGCAAATAAGTTCCAAGGCTACATAAAATATCCATAAGATGTTATTTGTTAAAGTTTTTAGAAGAAGACATTAAGTCTTGGGCCTAGAAGAGCCAATGAATTTACTAGGAAAAAGGTCCATGTTACCATTCAATCACTGTTGCAGCGCAAACTATTGATTTTAAATTACCTTTACTTTTCTAGATTTGTATTTTCTTATCTTCCTACTAATGGTAAGGTGATTTGTTTGCATGACCTCCCTTTTATTCCATGCAAATCATCTTACCCACCTCGATTGACCTTTTATTTCATCGTAATCTGTGGATGTTAATGAAAATGCAATTACTCTTTGTATCTCTAACTTTTTTGATCTTGTTAATTAGTTTATGTGTTGGTCTTAGAAATTTAGTTTTTCCTAGCGAGAACACATGTATAACATGGTAATATATAGGAATATTCACAAATTATAAAGTATAAATTCTTCTAAAATGCTTTGTATTTGTATTAGACACATATAATGGATACATGATGTGTTTCATGTCTCACGGCCATGCTTCCAGTCTGTCAGGTATGTTCTGGTCTCACACTGATGTAGTCTCACGCCCCACGATTCACCTCTGCATTTCTCTCTCACCATTCAACTAAATTTCTCTTTCCTACCGCCGAATTTCTCTCTCTTCCCACTGAATTTCTTTCTCTTCATCGAATTTCTTTCTCTTCACCAAATTTCACTTTTTCGTTCACCGTCAGGTTTCTCTCTCTTCCCGCCAGTCTGCTCTGATTTGGCCATTGGGTTTCTCTCTCTTCCTAATTTGGTCGTATAAATCTTTGCCATCCACCCACCTTCAGCTGTCCAGCCATGTCGGGTTTCTCACTCCAATGGTCTGGTTTTTCACTCTCTCGTCACCTTCCTCAGCTGCCTTTTGGCCGTCTTACGTTCAACATTCAACCCCCCTTCGGCCGTCGGTAGTCTTACGTTTAATGTTCATCCCCCCCTTCGACCGCCTTCTTTTCTCTCAACGTATTTGCCTTTTTGGTCGATTTTCCGACCGTCAATGGCTGCATTTTCTTTTCCTTCCTGTCGACGATTGCTCAATTGTTTCGACTGTCCACCTTTGTTCTTTGTTCAACTCGGCCGTCGACCGTCTCTCTCTTTCCCGTCGACGGCTACCGTTTTCTCTTTCTCTTCCAAGTGTTTAACGGTTTCTCTCTCTAGGTTTTGCCCCGCCGGATACATTGTTCAATTTCTGACAAGATTGTTCAATTTTTGATGAAATTGTTCACTACGGCTACTCTTTTCTTTTGTAAGTGGTGTTCTTCTGTGTAGGGTTTGGTGTTCTCTTTGGTTGGTCGGTTGTCTAGGTTTTGCTGAATGCTCAATATTGCCGACACTTCTTCTTTTTGCCGTGTATTCAATTGTGTTGGTCTTACCCTAGTTTTGTCCTCCAAGGTCTTTATATATTCTCTTCCGTGAAACCCTAATAGGGCTTACGCGGTGGATTTACGTTCTTGCGCTTACGCGGTGAATTTATTGTTTTGCCCTTCCATGTGGCTTTTCTTTCTTGCACACTTAAACCTAGTTGACAACAATTACAACGCATAAAAGGCTGTGAGAACAACATTTTCTATTGTACCGTTTTTTCTTTTTGCAAGTTCTCTCCTTTGCAGGTTCTCTCCTTTGTAGGTTTTCTCCTCTACAGGTTCTATTCAAGCTTTTCTGTTCCTGTCTCTCTTTCCTTTTTGCTAGTGCCTCTTTTTTCTTTTCTCTTATTGCCTCTCCTATGTTGTTGGTTTTCTCCTCTTTTAGTGTCTACTAGTCTCTGCCATTCCCCTCTTTTTGCAGCTTACTTATTTTTTTCACTAGACTATTTGTTGTTCCTTTCTTTCTGTAGCTTACACCTTTTTTTTTCCTCGCTATGCTCTCTGTTGTGTTTTTCTCTCGGTAATTGCATGAGTATTTATAAGCCTTAAGTTTAGGGTTACCTTATCATCAATGGTTAGCATTTACTCCTTAAATTTAGTGTTGTCATAGCATTAACGATCAACATTGATTCCTTGAATTTAGGGTCAACAGTCAACATTAACTCCTTGAATTTAGGATCAACGATTAGCATTAACTCCTAGAATTTAAGGTCAACGGTTAACATTGACTTTGACTTAAGGTTGTTTGCAAAGGTAGCATTGCTAGGAATACATCTCTTGGTGTGTTTAAGCAACACGCTACCATTCCCACCAATACCATCTTCCTTAACTCTTGAATGAATCAATTACCAACACTTTGTAAATACAACAAACACATCTCAACAATGCTCATAACATCAAGTCAATAAGGACAAATATATGAGATGCTGTTGATAACAAATTCAACATTAGTCATCAAAGATGAGCTCAATAATCTCCCTCTTTGGATTTATTGGTAACACAATAAATCCAAAAATCAATAATTAAGCACAAGCAGCAATCAAAAGTAGCAGTGTCAGTAAAAAGGAACAGCTCTCCCTGAAACATACATCTCTTTTTTGGGATATAGGCATAATACCAATTTGAAACAACCCCAATTTTTAACTCCTTTTTTGTTTTTGTTTTTTTTGCTTTTCCCATTTGACAATTTTTCCTCCTTTATTTGATTTTTCCCTTTTGGATTTATCAAGCTACTCCTCATTTTGATTAATACCTAGTCTCTTTGGATTTATGTAAAATATCTCCCCCTTTGACAACAAATTCAAAGAATAATAAAAGAGGGAAGGGGAGGGGGGTTTAGAGGCATACCTTAGTCTTTAAGGGGTGGTTGAACACATAAGGTCAGCCTTAACTTTTGGAACATCTCTCTTGACAAAGAATTGTTGAATAGATCTGTAATTTGCTTTGTGGTAGGCACATACTCTAGCTTTACTTCATTTTTCTCCACTTTTTCTTTGATGAAGTGGTACTTGATTTTAATATGTTTAGATTTGGAGTGTTAAACAAGATTCTCTGATAAATTGATGGCACTTTGGTTATCACAACCAATCAGCAATGGCAGTTACACATCCACCTTTAAATCTTCAAGTTGTTCTTTCATTTATAGCATTTGAGTAAAAGCCTAAGTAGCAGCCACATATTCAGCCTTTGTAGTGCTTAGAGTCACTGAATTTTGCTTCTTACTATGCCATAATATTAAGCCTATCTTTGATAGCTAATGTTGGATTTGTTGTCAACACCATCTCATATGGTTGTATGTGTTGATTTGAGGTTATGAGTGCCGTTGAGATGCAGAGAGGTCATTAGGAAAAACTAGTGATGATAGGTCAACCTTTATATTAAGGAGTTAATATTGACCGTAACTCTAAATTTTAAGGGTCAAGATTGATTATTGACCATTGATCCTAAATTTTAAGAAGTCGCTGTTGACTATTGATCTTAAATTTTAGGACTCAAATCTAGCCATTGATTGTAAGGCAATTTATGGGAATCAACGATGACCGTTGATGATCGTGTAACCTTAATCTCAAGGCTCTATAAATACCAGTGCTGTAAAATTTTTTAAGAGAATAAAACCTAATTGCAGCAGTCCACCAAGAGGGAGAGAGGCCATAAGGCAGTCGACCAAGAAGGAGAGAGAGACAACAAGGCAACTGACTAAGAGGGAGAGAGAGGTAGCAAGGCAGCTGATCACCATACCAGCAAACTTGAAGTAGCTAGTCACCCTTACTAGCACTTGTAGTAGCTGGCCCTCACCAAGTTGCAATAGCCAGCTTTTTTTAGCACTTGAAATAGCCAACCCTCACCAAAACTTGCAGCATTTAGCCTTGAACCAATAAACCAGTAGCCTATACCAACAAATAAGGAGGCAATAGCTTGCACTAGCAAACTAGGAAACCAGCAGCCTTGAACCAATAATTCGGCAGCCAAAGAAGACAAATTAGAAAGTGGTGCAGCAACTTGTGAATCTAGCAGCCGAGGGAGAGAAATCAGAAGGTGGTACAACTACTTGTGAATCCAATAGCCAAAGAAAACAAACTAGAAGGTGGTGTAGCAACCTGTGAATCCAGTAACAAAGGGAGACAAACTAGAAGGTGTTGCAGTAACCTGTGAATTTAACATCAAGGGAAGACAAACTAGGAGGTAGCAACCTACACAAGCGAAACCAGGAGGTGTTTACACCAGCAAACAAGGAGGCAATAGGTCTGGCATGAGGTGGTATAGCAGCAAGAGGTGTTCTACAGCAGCAATCAAGGAGGCAGCAGTAGTAGGAGGTGTTCTGCACCAACAAACAATGAAGTAGCTACTTGTAGCTTGTAGCAGCAGGTCCAGGAATGAAGTAGCTACCTGCAGATTGTAGCAGCAGGTCCGAGCATCAAGCAGCAAACCAACAATTGTAATAGCATCATTCAGGAATCAGCAGCCACCTACAACAAGTGCAGAAGTAGGTATGGGAAGCAACCAATAAACCAGCAGCACCTTGAGAGGCTATACTAGCAGTGGCAGCACGTTCATGAGGGACTACCAACACCAGTAGCACATTTAAGAGACAATACCAACAAATGTAGGGGTTTAACAGTCAATTCAATAGCAGCAGCACACACAAACAACAGCAGCACGTGTGTACAACAACAATAATGTGAATGAATAGCAGCAATGTGTGCGAACAATAGCTATAGCATGTGTGGACAGTAATCACAGCGCGTGCAGATAGCTGCAGTAGTGAGTGAGACAACACCAATAGCAAAGGAAGGAAAAGATCCATATTCTGCACTAGTACTTTGTACACATTGAGTGATCATTCTCTAGGAAAGTTTTTACTATAAATTGTTGATAAACTTATTGAATAAAGGTGAGATACCCTTTGAGTGATTAGGAGATCGTTGTAAGTGATTAAGGAGTAGTCCTTCCATAAGTGGTTAAGGAGTGATCCTTCCACAACATTGTTGTATCCCTTGATAACAAGAGTGGATTGTGTGATTTAGGAGTGATCTTATCACACCATAGGCGTAGCTCACACATTGTGGGTGAACCATATAAAAATTGTTGTAAATACTTGGGTGTCTGTGCATTGATTTATACTCGTATGGCTCGTACGGTCGCGCTCACATAAAAGAGAAAGATAAAAAATTAAATCATCGGCTCTAACAAGTCATAGATGTTAAATTCGAATAGGTTTGTAAAAATGAATATTTAACACTGATTCACCCTCCTCTTAATGTGAGACCTAAAAGGGTCCTCATCAAGTGGTATTAGAGCCGATTTCTTTGTTGATCTGATTTTTTTGCTTTGAATTAAAGTTGTGCATTGCTATTTTTATCTTTACTATTACTTGAGGTCATGGATAACATGAACAGTGTTAACAGCAAGGGCATCTCCTACTTTTGATGGACAGAATTATCAATTATGGAAGAATAGAATGCTATTATATCTGATGTCCCTTGGTCTTGATGTGTTTTAGTCTGCTATTAGTGGCTTCATCCTTGTTGCTGAAGGTGATCCTATGACACCAGTTGATAAGAAGAATTTAGAGTGTGATGGAAAGGTGAGAAATGCCTTATATGCCTTTCTGTCAGATGAAGAATTCACCAAAGTGATAGGGTGCAACACAGCCAAGTAAATTTAGGACAAATTGAAGAACTGTTAAGCCCATTTTTGATGACTAATGTTAGATTTGTTGTCAACACCATCTCATATGGTTTCATGTGTTGATTTGAGGTTATGAATGCCATTGAGATGTAGAGAGGTCATTGGGAAAAATCGGTGATGACAGGCCAACCTTGATGTTGAGGAGTCAATATTGACCGTGACCTTAAATTTTAGGGGTCAAGATTGACCATTTATCGTTGACCATTG
This sequence comes from Ceriops tagal, assembly GCA_021533255.1. Lineage (NCBI taxonomy): Eukaryota > Viridiplantae > Streptophyta > Magnoliopsida > Malpighiales > Rhizophoraceae > Ceriops > Ceriops tagal. The sequence continues at coordinate 4,480,559 of CM038608.1, forward strand.
ACCCTAAATTTTAAGACTCAAATCTGACCATTGATTGTAGGGCAACAATCTATGAGAATCGATGATGACCATTGATGATCATGTAGCCTTAATCTCAAGGCTTTATAAATGCCTCTATGCGTCTTACAAAAAGGGTGTGTTGTAGAAAATTGAGACAATTGGCCAAAAAGGAAAGAGGGGCAGTTGGCCAAGAGGGAAAGAAACACAGCTGACCAAGAGGAAAAGTAAGGCAGCTGGCTAAGAGGAGAAAGGCAGCTAGCCAAAAGGAAGAGTAAGGTAGTTGGCCAAAAGGAAGAGTAAGGCAGCTAGCCAAAAGGGAGAGCAAGGCAGTTGGCCAAAAAGGAGAGAAAGAGGAAGCAAAGCAATCGACCCACACTAACAAACCAGCAGTTGACCCTGATGAAGGTGACAGCAATAGCTAGCTCTCACAATGGTGATAGCAGTAGTCAGCCCTCACAAAGGTGACAGCAGTAGCTGGCCACCACACCAGCATATCCAAGAGATTTTCCAGCAGACTAGTAGCACCTCAGGAGGCTTCCCAGCAACAGAAACATGCCTGGGAATCAAGCAAAATATCAGAAGGTGCAGTAGTAGGTTCGGGATTAGTAGTTGGCCACCACACTAGCAAACCACTAAGTTGCAGCAGCTGGCCCTCACTAGCACCTATAGCAATCGACCCTCATCAAGTTGCAGCAACCACACCCTCACTAAGTTACAGCAACCGATGAATCTAGCAGCTAAGGGAGACAAACCAAAAGGTGGTGTAACAACTTGTGAATCCTATAACAAGGAAGACAAATTAAGAGGTCCTACAATAAGGGAGACAAACTAGTAGCTCTTGAAGCAAGGGAGATAAATTAAGAGGTCCTTGCACCAGCAACATTACACCAGCAGCATTAATAGGCTTGTATTAGCAAACTAGTAGGCATACACCAACAACACCAGCAAGAGGTCCTTGCACTAGTAAACCAGCAGGTGTGCACCAATAGTACCAGCAGGTAGATGTGCACCAGCAACATGTTCAAAAGGCATCCCTACACCAATTGCACATCCAGGAGGGTATACCAGCACTAGTAGTATGTTTAAGAAGGCATACTAGCACCAGTAGTACATACTTGCACTAGTAGTATGTCCAGGAGGGACTATCGACACCAACAGCACGTTTTGGAGACTATACCAGCAAGTGCAGTGTGTTTAGTAGCCAAATTGATAAGTGCAGCATGCCTAGTAGCCAAATCAGTGAAAGCAACACATGCAGACAACAATAGGAGAGTGTGCAGGCAGTGATACCAGCCCGTGCACGTGCGGACAACAGCAGTAACACTAATAGATAGCAGTAGCATGTGTGGATAGCAACAACAATGTGAACAAATAGCAGCAGCGCACGTGAATAATAGTAGTGGTGTGAGCAGATAGCAGCAGCGACATGAGTAGACAGCAGCAATGGCGCGAGCATATAGCAGCAGTGTGTGCGGATAGTAGCAGCAGATGCGGACAGCAGCTATAGCACGTGCAAACAGCAACAACGCATATGGATAGAAGTAGCAGTGTGTATGGACAGAAGGTGCAGTGCGTGTGGACAGTAGGCACAGTGTGTGCGGACAGTAGCAACACGTCGAGGAGGTTATACCAGTAAGTGTAGCGCACTGAGCAACCAAAACAGCGGAAGCAACGCATGCGAACAGCAGCAGCACGTGCGAACAGCAACAGCGTGCACAAACAATAGTAGTAGTGCATGCAGACATTAGAGCAGCACAACGGGCAGCAATAACAGCGTGTGCAGGTATCATCGGTAATAGGTGAGACAACACCGGTAGCAAAGGAAGGAGAAGATCCATATTTTGCACTAGCAGTCTGTACACATTGAGTGATCATTCTCCAGGAAAGGTTTCATTATAAACTCTTGATAAACTGGTTGAATAAGGGTAGGATACCCTTGGAGTGATCAGGAGATCAACTCTTTGATTGGGAGATCGTTGTAAGTGGTTAAGAAGTAGTCTTTCCACAAGTGGTTAAGGAGTGATTCTTCTATAACATTATTGTGGATTGTGTTATTGAGGAGTGATCTTATCACACCGCAGACGTAGCTCATACATTGTGGGTGAACCATGTAAAAATTGTCGTGTGTTTTTAGGTGCTTACACATACGCATTGATTTTTTATTCGTACGGTCGTACTTACATAAAGGAGAAAATTAAAAAATTGGATCATCAACTTTAACAAGTCATAGAGGTTAAATTCAAATTGATTTGTAAAAGGAGGATATCTCACACTGATTCACCCCCCTCTTAGTGTGAGACCTAAAATGGTCCTTATCAAGTGGTATTAAAGTCGATTCCTCTGTTGATCCAATTTTTCTGCATTGAATTGAAGTTGTGTATTGCTGTGTAAATTTTTATCTCTACTGCTATTTGAGATCATGGATAACATGAACAATGTTTACAGCAAGGGCATCCCTACTTTTGATGGACAAAATTATTAGTTATGGAAGAATAGAATGCTCTTATATCTGATGTCCCTTGGTTTTGATGTGTTTGATTTTGTTGTTAGTGGCTTCATCCTTGTTGCTGAAGGTGATCCTATGGCGTTAGCTGATAAGAAGAATTTGGAGCGTGATGGAAATGCGAGAAATGCCTTATGTGCCTTATTGTTAGATAAAGAATTCACCAAGGTGATGAGGTGCAACACAACTAAGCAAATTTGTGACAAACCGAAGAGCATTTATGAAGGAGACAAGGTTGTGAAGGAAGCCAAGCTACAAATTTGGAGGAGCAGATTCGAAGACATATTGATGCAAAATGATGAGACTATAGATTTGTTTTTCACAAGAGTCAACAAAATTGTGTGCTCCATCAGAGGCTACGGAGAGGAGATCATGATGCCACTGTGTTAAGGAAAATACTGAGAACCTTGCCGGAAGCTTACAATGCCAAAGTCTCTTCCATAGAAGATAGAGATCCGGATAGGCTGCCTTTATATGACTTGCACAACATATTAGTGGCTTATGAAATGAGAATAGCCCTAATGAAGAAAGAAAATATGTCTAAGGCAAAGAAGGAGCTAGCCTTCAAGGCAATGAAAAAGTTAAGGATTAAAAACCAAGAAGAGGAATCCGTCAGCAGCTTTGGAGAAGAAGATGGTGATACTGAATTAGATGAGGTCATGGCATACACATAACCAACAATATAAGGAAAGAAAAAGGGAAGTATAAGGGAAAACTACCCTTAAAGTGCTTTAGTTATGGAGCAATTAGGCATTTTGTTGTGGACTGCCCAAAGAGAAGAGAAGCAAACAGTGATGATGATGATAAGCTAGTCCCAAGGAGGAGGACAAAGTAATCTAGCTACTCTAAAGTTGGAAATTTAGGTGTTAAAGGAAAAATGAAATTCTTCAGATCTAAAAGAATTTTTTGAGTAAGCTAAATGAAGAGGATTTTAAAGAAGAAATTAATGATAATTCTGATGATGAGGCTGCAAAGGATGTGTTGGTCGCTCAAGCAAATGATGATCAAGACTCTTTAAGTGATGATGAATCAATAGAAGAGGATGAGGATGAGTTAGTGCAGTAACTTGAGAATGAATTGAGAGCTTTGTACAAAAACAACAAGCTGGAAAAAGAGGTAAAACATCTTAATAAGGTGTATAAAAATTCTATTGTTGATGAATCTAATCTCTAGGTGAAAGAAAAGGAATTTGAAGCAAAAGAGAAGGAGTACTTGAAGAGGATTGAGGAGTTAATTGTACTTGAGGTAAAGCAAGGCGAAATACATGAAGATCTTGACACTAAGGTGATTACACAAAAGCAATAGGTGCTAATTTTGCAAGCCAAGCTCCATAAGGCCGAGTCCGAGCTAAATAAGCATGAAGAAAGCTTTATGTAGGCCATGGAAGTGAAAAGAGAGTCATTATCAGCAATGCCATCAAGGAGGATGCTACCAGAAAGTTGAATGAGTGTCTAAGCAATTAGAGACCTCATTTTATGGGGAAGAAAGGACTTGTTTACATTGAAAAGCCGAGTGAGAAGGTAGGAAAAAAAGAAGAAAATTATGTTTGTGCCTAAAAGCAAGCACAATGACGTGATGGAGAAGAGAGACCAACCTAAATTAAAATGGGTTAGGAAAGATGTGGTGGAGACTTCCATCCATAGGAGATATATTGTCTAAAATGGAGAGAAGGTTGCCAAATAATTGTTGAAGATAGGAGACATGGACTTGGTGAAAGAAGAAAATCCATATTCAAAGGATTTTGCTAGAGTTATGGTAAGTATGGGCATAAGGCTAATGCTTGTTGGAATACTTGGCCTATAATGAAAAGGAAATGAAAGGTAAGAGTTTATGGGAAGACTCTATCAAGAAAAGAGACAGTTCCACTGAGGAATAGATTTGATGTGTTAGAAGAAATCTGTGGAAGATGCAAAAAGGTTGGACACATTGTTGAGGATTGCTTGACATTACTACCTGGCCAAAGAGTGCAAAGGAGAACACTCGCACATTATCCCATATTTGGGCAAACATTACTACTCGGTTAAAAAGTGCAAAGGAGAACACCTACATATGCTCCCACATTCAACCAAAGAAGAAGAAGAGGAAGAGAAATGTCTATGGGCAAAGCTTCTAAGAAAGAAAAGTCATGGATCTTGGATAGTGTTTGTTCTTCACATATGATAGGAGACTCCAAGATGTTCAAGAAAGTAGTAAAATATGATGGAGGATCAGTCAAATTTGGCAATGATGGTGCCTTAAAGATTAAAGGTATCGGTACTACTGAAATTGGTGCAGAAAAGCTAAAATCAAAAGGAGTGCTTTATGTTAAAGGGCTAAAACACAATCTTATCAATGTTAACCAACTATGTGATGATGGACATGAAGTTACTTTTAATAAGAGTGATTGCACATTAAAGAGATTAAGTGATGGTGTTGTTCTTATTAAGGGTGAAAGAACAAATGGAAACTTATACCAAGTTTCCAGAAGTAAGAACACATACTACATGAGCATCAAAGATGAGAACTTGTTGTGGTATAAAAGATTAGGACATCTTGGATAAAAGAGGCTGAACTTATGTATTCAGCCACCCCCTAGAGGCTAAAGTATACCTTTAACTCATCTCCCTTTCCCATTTCTATTATTCTTTGGATTTGTTGTCAAAGGGGGAGATATTTTGCATAAATCCAAAGAAAGTGTATACTCGTAAAAAGGGGGAGTAGCTTGATGGATAAAAGGGGAGAATTTGTCAAGGGGGAGATGCAAAAAAGGGGAGTAGCAAGCAATGCATGTTTTAGGGGGAGTTGTGAATGACAATATGCAGGGAGAACAGTAAATGTCAAAAATTGTTATATATATATTGTTGGATTTAATGTGTTGTCAACAAATCCAAAGGGGGAGATTATTAAGCCCATCTTTGATGGCTAATGTTGGATTTGTTGTCAACATTATCTCATACGATTATATATGTTGATTTCAAGTTATGAATGCTGTTGAGATGCAGAGAGGTCATTGGGAAAAACTGGTGATAATAGGTCAACCCTGATGTTGAGGAATCAATGTTGACCGTGACCCTAAATTTTAAGGGTCAAGATTGACTGTTAATCATTAACCATTGACCTTAAATTTTAAGACTCAAATATGGTCGTTGATTGTAAGGCAACCTATAAGAATTAACGATAACCATTAACAATGGTGTAGCCTTAATCTCAAGGCTTTATAAACACCTTTATGCATCTTGCAAGAAGGGTGTGTGTTGTAGAAAATTAAGATAGCTAGCTAAGAGGGAAAGAGAGGCAGCCGACTAAGAGGAAAAGCAAGGCAGCTAGTTAAGAGGAAGAGAAAGGCAGCCAGCTAAAAAGGAGAGCAAGGTAGCTGGCCAAAAGGGAGAGAAAGTGGAAGCAAAGTAGTCGGCCCCCCATAAAGGTGACAGCAGCAGCTAGCTCTCATGAAGGTGACAACAGCAGCCAGCCCTCTTAAAGGTGATAGCAGTAGTCGACCACCACACCAACATATCAAAGAGGTTTTCTAGCAGACTAGTAGCACCTCGAGAGGCTTCCTAATAGCAAAACCACACTTGAGAATCAAGCAAAAAATCAGAATGTGCAACAATAGGTTCGGGAATCAATAGCCATCCACCACACCAGCAAACCACTAAGTTACAGTGGCTAACCCTCACCAGCACCTACAGCAGCCGACCTTCACCAGCACTTGTAGCAGCCGACCCTTACCAAGTTGTAGCAAGCACACCTTCACCAAGTTACAGCAACCTGTGAATCCAGCAGCCAAGGAAGACAACCCAAAAGGTGGTGCAACAACCTGTGAATCTGCAACAAGGAAGACAAACCAGTAGGTCTTGCAGCAAAGGAGATAAACCAAGAGGTCCTACAGTAAAGGAGACAAACCAAGAGGTCCCTGCACCAACAAACTAATAGCCTTGCACCAACAGCACTAATAGGAGGTCCCTACACCAGCAAACTAGCAGGCATGCACCAACAGCACTAGTAGGAGTTTCCTACACCAACAGCATGTCAAGGAGGCATCCCTGCACTAGCAGCATGTCCAGGAGGGTATATTAACACTAGCAGCATGTCCAAGAAGGTATACTAGCACCAGCAACACATCTAGGAAGGTATATCAGCACGAGCAGCACATTCCTGCACCAGCAACATGTCCAGGAGGGACTACCAGCACTAATAGCACATCCAGGAGACTATACTAGCATGTGCAGCGCATCCAGTAGCCAAATTAGCAAAAGTAGCAAGTGCAGATAGCAATAGGAAAATGTGCAGGTAGTGATACTAGCTCATGCACGTGCGAATAGTAGTAGCGACGTGAGCAAATAGTAGCAATGATGTGAATAGATAGTAGCAGCATGGGCGGATAACAACAGTAGTGCAAGCAGACAGCAGCATTGACTCAAGTAGATAGCAACAGTGACACGAGCAGACAACAGCAGTGCACGTGGATAGTAGCAATGGTACGAGTTGACAGTAGCAGTGCATGCAGATAGCAGTAGTGTGTGCGGATAGTAGCCATAACGCATGTAGATAGCAGCAATGCATTTGGACTGGAGCAGCAGTGCATATAGACAACAGGAGCAGCATGTGCGAACAGTAGGCATAGTGTGTGTGGACAACAACAACTTATCCAGGAGGCTATACCAATAAGTGCAGTGTGCCTAGCAACCAAAATAGCAAGAGCAACGCGTGTGAATAAAAGCAGTAACGTGCACAGACAGCAGCAGTGCGTACTATGGATACATTCTTCATAAGAGTCAACAAAATTGTGTGCTCCATTAGAGGCTATAGAGGAGAGATTCATGATACAACTGTAGTAAGGAAAATACTTAGAACCTTGTCAAAAGCTTATAATGCTAAAGTTTCCTCCATAAAAAATAGAGATCTAGATAGGTTGCCCTTAGATGATTTGCACAACATACTGATTGCTTATGAAATGAGAATAGCCCTAATAAAGAAAGAAAAGAAGTCTAAGGTGGAGAAGGAGCTGGCCTTCGAGGCAATGAAGAAATTAAAGATTAAAGACAGAGAAGAAGAATCTGATGGTAGCTTTGGAGAAGAAAATGGTGATACTAAATTGGATGATGTCATGACATACATCACCAATAGAATGAGGAAAGGAAAAGGGAAGTACAAGGGAAAACTACCCTTGAAGTGCTTTATCTATAGAGCAATGGACTGCCCAAAGAGAAGAGAAGCAGACAGTGAGGATGATGATGAGCTGGTCTTAAGGAGGAGGACAAAGTAATCCAATTACTTTAAAGCTGAAAATTCTGGTGCCAAAGGGAACAAGAAATTCTTCAAATTCAAAAGAAGAAATTTTCTGAACAAGCTAGATGAAGAGAATTTTGAAGAAGTTGATGATGATTCCGATAATAAGGCTGTAAAGGATGTGTTGGTCGCTCAAGAAAATGATGATTAAGACTTTTCAAGTGATGAGGAATCAACATAAGAGGATGAGGATGAGTTGGTGTAGCAACTTGAGAATGAATTATGAACTTGTTTGTACAAAAGAAACAAACTAGAAAAAGAGGTAAAACATCTTAATAAGCTATATGAAAATTCTGATGTTGATGAATCTAATCTTTAGGTGAAAGAAAGGAGTTTGAAGCAAAAAAAGAGGAGTACTTAAAGAGGATTGAGGAGCTGATTGTACTTGAGGTAGAACAAGGCAAGATACACAAAGGTCTTGGTGCTAAAGTGATTGCACAAGAACAAGAGGTGCTAATTTTGAAAGTTAAGCTCCACAAGGTCAAGTTCAAACTAAATAAGCATAAAGAAAGCTTTATGCAAGCCATTGAATTGAAAGGAGAGTCATCATCAACAAATGCCATCAAGGAGGATGCTATCAGAAAGTTGAATGAATGTTTAAGCAATCAAAGACCTCATTCCATGGGGAAGAAAGGACTTGGCTATATTGAAAAAGCCGAGTGAGAAGGTAAAAGAAAAGAACAAAATTGTGTTTGTACCCGAGAGCAAGCATAATGATGTGATGGAGAAGAAAGACCAACCTGAATTAAAATGGGTTAGGAAAAACGTGGTGGCGACCCCTATCCATAGGTGACAGACTGTCAACGATGGAAAGAAGGTTGCCACACTAGTTGCTAAAGAAAAAAGACATAAACTTGGTAAAAAAAAGTAAATCCAGGTTCAAAGGTTTTTGCTGGAGTTGTGGCAAGTATGGGCACAAGGCTAATGTGTGTTGGAATACTTGACCTATAATAAAGAGGAGTTTGAGGCAAGAGTTTGGGGGAAGATTCTATCAAGAAAGGAGGCAGTCTCAGGTGGAAAGAAGTCATATTCCATTGAGAAACAGTTTTGATTTATTGGGAGAGATCTATGGAAAATGTGAAAGGGTTAGACATACTTCTAAGGACTGCTTGACATTACTGCCTGGTCAAAGAATACAAAGGAGAAAACACCAACTATTGCTTTCTAATCAAGGAATGCAAAGGAGGACACCTATATATGCTCCTACATTCGGCCAAAGAAGAAGAAGAAGAGGAAGAGAAATGACTATGGTTGTGAAAGTAGCCTTAAGAGCTTCCAAGAAAAAAAAGTCATGGATCTTGGATAATGTCTACTCTTCACATATGACAAGAGACTCCATGATGTTCAAGGAAGTAGTAAAATATGATGGAGGATTAATCATATTTGGCAATGATGGGGCCTTAAAGATTAAAGGTATTGGTACTGCTGAAATTGGTGCAGAAAAGCTGAAATCAAAGAATGTGCTTTATATTGAAGGGCTAAAACACAATTTTATCAGTGTTAGCTAGCTTTGTGATGATGGACATGAAGTTACTTTTAACAAGAGTGGTTGCATAGTAAAGAGACTAAGAGATGGTGCTATCCTTACTAAGGGTAAAAGAACAAATGGAAACTTATACCAAGTTTTCAGAAGCAAGAACACATGCTACATGAGCATCAAAGATGAGAATTTGTTGTGGCATAGGAAATTGGGACATCATGGACAAAAAAGGCTAAACTTAAGTATTCAATCAACTCCTAGAGGTTGAGGTATTCTTTAACTCCTTTCCCTTTCCCTTTTCTATTCCTCTTTGGATTTGTTGTCAAAGGGAGAGATATTTTGCATAAATCCAAAGAAAGTATATACAGATAATAAAAAGGGGGAGTAGCTTGATGGATAAAGGGGGAAAAGTAGAAAGGGGGAGTTATACCAAGTTAAGGGAGATGCATGTTTCAAGGGGAGTTGTGAATGACAAAGTGCAAGGGGAGCTGTAAATGATATGTGCATTGTTGAATTCAATGTGTTATGTATTATTGGATTTAATGTATTACTAACAAATCTAAAAGGAGAGATTATTAAGGCCATCTTTGATGGCTAATGTTTGTTGTCAACACCATCTTATATGGTTGTATATGTTGATTTAAGGTTATGAATGCAGTTAAGATACAGAGAGGTCATTAGGAAAAACTGGTGATGACAGGTCAACCCTGATTTTGAGGAGTCAATATTGACCGTGACCCTAAATTTTAGGGGTTGAGATTGACCGTTGACCCTAAATTTTAGAACTCAAATCTAACTGTTAATTGTAGGGCAACCTATGGGAATCAACGATGATCATTAATGATCATGTAACCTTAATCTGAAGGCTCTATAAATATCCCTATTAATCTTGTAAGGTGGTGTAAGTGTTGCAGAATTTTTTGAAAGAACAAAACCTAATTGCAGCAGCCAGCCAAGAGGGAAAGAGAGGCAGTAAGGCAGTTGGCCACCACACTAGCAAACTTGAAGTAGTTGGCCACCCTTACCAACACCTGCAGCAGTTGGCCCCTACTAAAACTTACAGTAGCCAGCCTAAAAAGTGATTTAATAACAAGAGAATCTAACTTTGCCTTAGAGATAAAGCAAATTTAACTTATAAAAGTGGGCAAACATAAGTGTGCCTTTGTAAAAATCCATTATAAATACTAAGAAGCCTCACTTAGAAATTTTCCTAGGACTTTTTGGCATTTGGGAATACCCACACCAAGAGGCTATGTGAGAGCTTTACTCACAATGTAAGTACCTAGAAAAGTGGGTACTTGGGTCTTTATAAAGTTTTTCACACGCCTCCTAATAGAAACTTCTTTTCTTTTAGTGTCATAATCGCTCAAAGACGAAAGTAATGTGGGAGACATATCTCTTGATACGTAACCATCTTGCACACTTAGGCATGTAGGCTACTAAGTACCCAAATGATTGTGATGCTAGGAGATATGTCTCTTTGCCATCATAGGATCTTATTACCTTCCATCCCCCTCTTAATGTTAGCAATAAGAACTAGTAATTAGTCTCAAACGAAAGAGTGGTAAACAAAAAAAGAGTTTATCCCATTATATTGAAAAAAGGACCAATGAGAAATGCCATATTAATAGTAGTCCTTATATTAGATGAAATGCCACATTAATAATGCCTCATTACAATATATCTACAAAAAAGGAAATAAGAATTTGAGAATTCTAAAGGATGACCACTACAAAACAAACTTACTAGAAAAAGAAAATTCATCAATCTTTTGGCTAATGTCCATATTGTTACCTAGGCTAAGGTTTAGGTTAAAGGCGTCAACTTCTCCATTTATTTCCTAACTAGTCCTTACCTAGTCCTTATTCTTTATCCTTATTAGACATTTTAACCATGAAAGCTAAAGCTTTGATACTCCCACTTTCTCATACCTATCAAAGCTGATATGACAAAAGGGTTATAAGGATATGTTACATCCTAGTCATAAATGAATCCCCAAGAGATCTAGTAGTTTGGAAGGGAAACAACACATACCCCTTCTTAGTCGAACAAGGAATTTGGCATATTAATAAGAACAAAGTAAGGCCCATTAACTAATCTTTTCATTTGTCCTTTTTTGTTTGTGCTTGATAAAAGCTCTAATATTTGCTTAGGGTTAAACACCCAATACATAAAGTACTTGCCATTTCCCCATTTGACTTAAGAAAGAAAAATGCATACCATTAAGAGCGCCTCTTGTCTATAACTTTTATTTCCCCATCTAGTAAAGATAGATCATAATCACCCCTTATACACCACTCAATAGCATACATATCCCCATTTCCTTTGTAATGAATGGCAACAACCCTATATAGGTAAATTAACATGGCTATGGTCATAAAAAGCCTTTTATGGGTGCTTAAGATTAGCTATCATATTAAAAAATGTAGGATTAGGCATAAGTTCACATAATGCAATCCCTAAATGGATGAGAAATTCCTAAAAAGCCTAATGTAGAAGAAAATACACATTAGTAACCAAATGAACCAAATATATCCTAACAAAGCCTATAATAAGCAATAAGCCTTCTTGGTAATTATGAGACTCACCAAATTTATATCCCCAATAAGCTAATAGTGATCATAAAAGTGAAGATCCTTTAAATGGTTTTTGTTTGTGTTGGAGGCCCAATGACATCTAACATATTGTAATACAACGTAGAGAACCTAGACTTATGCATCATCTCTCATAAACCAAATTTTAATGCAATTAGCTATAATAATATTATCGTTGAAGGCATTTGTGCAAGGGTTTTTGTACTAGTTGTTGAGCCTATCTTCGATAGCTGACGTTGGATTTGTTGTCAACAGCATCTCATATGGTTGTTTGTGTTAATTTGATGTTTGAATGTCATTGAGATGCAGAGAAGTCGTTGGTCAAAACCATTGATGACAGGTCAACCCTGAAGTCAATGAGTCAATGTTGACTACTGACCCTAAATTTTAGGGGTCAAAGCTGACCGTTGACCCTTGACCATTGAACTTAAATTTTAGGAAGTCAATGTTGACCATTGACCTTAAATTTTAGGAAGTCAATGTTGATCGTTGACCCTAAATTTTAGAAATCAAATGTAGCTGTTAATTATAGGGCAACCTTTAGGAATCAATGCTGACCGTTGAAGAATGTGCAACCCTAATCTCAAGGCTCTATAAATACCTCCATGCATCTTGCATGACTGATGTGTTAGTTGTAGAAAAATTGAGAGAACGATAAGGGCTATAGAGGTGAATGGCAAACCTAAAGCTAAGGAGAGGTGAACGACAAACCTAAAGCTAAGGAGAGGTGAACGACAAACCCATTGAGCCCATTTTTTATGGCTAATGTTGGATTTGTTATCAACAACATCTCACATTGTTGTTCATGTTGATTTGATGTTTTGAATGTCGTTGAGATGCATAGAAGTCGTTGGACAAAAGTAGTGATAGTAGGTCAACCTTAAAGTCAATAAGTCACTGTTGACTGTTGACCTTAAATTTTAGGGGTCAAAGCTGACCATTGATCGTTGACCATTGACCTTAAATTTTAGGAAGTTGATGTTGACCATTGACTTTAAATTTTAGGAGTCAAATTTGGCTGTTGATTGTAGGGCAACCTTTTGGAATCAATGCTGGCCGTTGATAAGTGTGCAACCCTAATCTCGAGGCTTTCTGTAGAATTTTAAGAGAGAATGGCAAACCTAAAGGCAGCCACAAGGAGAGGTGAATAACAAAGAGAGACGTAGCCACCCAAGAGAGAGTGACTGGCCAAGGCAAAGAAGGCAACCACCAAGGAGAGAGTAGCTGACTAAAGAGGGTGCAACAGCAGTTAAGCAAGAGAGTTGTAGTTGGCTAAGAGAGGTGCAATACCAAGGAGAGGTACAACACCAAGGAGCAGTGTAGTTGGCCAAGAGAGTTGTAGCCAAGGAGAGGTGCAGCACCAAGGAGAGAAAAATGTGTAGCAACCACACCAAACCAGAGGAGAAGGTGTGCAGTAGTCATACCAAACCAAAGGAGAGGGCGTGCAGCAGCCACACCAAACCAGAAAAGAAGGTGTGCAGTAGCCACACTAAAGAAAGAAGAAGGCAGCAACTGACCAAACTAAAGGGAGAAGGAGTTGTAACAACCACCCAAGGAATCTTGCAATTGCAAGAAAGAAACCAGTAACTTGTAGCTAGTAACACTAGCAATACATCTTGCACAACACTAACAGCAGCTTGTAACACTAGTAGTAGTCTGTAACATTAGCAGCAGCCTGTAACACCAGCAGTAGCTTGCAACACTAGTAGCAGTTCGCAACACCAGCATCAATTATAGCACCAATAACAAGCAATACTAGCAAGTGCAGTAGCAAGCATAACCAACAGCAACAATTGCAACACCAATACTAAGCAATAATTGCAAGAGTAGATAGCAAACTAAGGAGAAACTAGCAGCTTACAGGCACAACCAGTAGCAAGCAATAGCAACAAGGGCAAGTAACAAATTAAGGAGAAACCAGTAGCTAGTAGGCACGACCGATAACAGGCATGACTGGTAGCAGCACAACTTGTAACAGCCACACGAATTCAGAGAAGATGTGTAGCAGCCACACCAAACCAGAGGAGGCGTGCAGTAGCCACACCAAACTAGAGAAGGTGTGCAGCAGCCATACCAAAGCAAGAAAAAGGTGTGCAGCAGCCACATTAAAGGAAGAAGAAGGCAATAGCTGGCCAAAGCAGAGGGAGAAGAAGAAGGTAGCAGCTGGCCAAATCAAAGGAAGAAGTTTGTTGTTCCCACAGCCTTGTATGGGTTGTAATTGTTGTCAACTAGGTTTAAGTGTGCAAGAAAGTAAAGTCACAAGGAAGGGCAATAAGGTAAAAGCCACATAGAGGGGCAAGAACATAAAATCCACATGGAAGGTCAAGACAGTAAATTCGCTGCAAGTAAGCTCTATTAGGGTTTCATGGAATAGAGTATATAAAGACCTTGGAAGATAAAATTAGGGTAAGGCCAACACAATTGAATACACGGCAAAATACAAGTGGGTGGACAGCAAAACGACAAACTCACACCACCGGGAAAAAAAAAAGAAGACATCAGCGGGAGAGCCAACGGGAAATTCAACACCGAGAGAGCCAAATCTGAAATTCACCACCTGAGAAAGAAAAGCGGCATAGAAGAAAAAAAGGTACATGGAAGAACAGCTCGACGTGAGACAACGAAAAACACAAAATGTTGAAGAGAATTGGGAGAGCAAAATGGCAAACTGAGTAAACAGATACAAACCAGAAAAGGAGGCACCCACCACCGTAAGAGAGAGAAAGCCACCACTGGAAGAGCAAACCAGACCAGACATACACCACCGGGAGAGAGAGAGACACCACCAGAAGAGCAGACCAGACCAAACATACACCATCGGGAGAGAGAGAAGAAACCAGAAACGTGATATCACCGGAAGAGAGAAGAAACTAGAAACACCAGCATAGACCACCGGGAGAGAGGACGTGAGACCTGGAGAAGGTGAGATGTTAGAGCAGACCAGACCTGGAAACCAGACCAGGTGAGACCAGACCTGGTATCTGTGAGACCACCCGAAGAAGACAACATATCAGAAACGTGAGGTAAGGGCAAAACTAGAAACGCACCACCCCTAGAAGAGAAGAAAACCAGAAACGTGAGGTGAGGGCAAAACCAGAAATGCACCACCCCTGGAAGAGAAGAAAACCAGAAACGTGAGGTGAGGGCAAAACCAGAAATGCACCACCCCTGGAAGAGAAGAAAACCAGAAACAGACAAGTGAGGCGTGAGGCGTGAGACCATCGAAGAGGAAGAAGACTAGTAACAGGTGACTAGAAAAGGGAGACCAAAAACTGGTCACCTGAAACGTGAGACCAGTGAAGTTGAAATGGGAGACCAGCAAAGCTGAAACGTGAAACCAGCAAAGTTGTGATGGGAGCACAGCAGAAGCATAGGATTACGTCAAGAGATGGCGTGAGACTAGAATGTGTGACGGTGTGATAGACCAGAAGCGTGAGGGCAGGCCGTGAAACAATAAGACTGTGGAACTAGGAGACGGGTGAGACCATGAGACAGTGAAAGTAGGAGCTGTGTGAAACAACCTAGAGAAGGAATTTGGTGAAGCATCGAAAAGAACTCAATGTATTTCTAGATTTTTTCAAGAAAGGTTAGAGAGCGTTACGGTGAACTTCTAAGCGGCAGTGGAGCAGTCTTTCAATTCAACAGAGGCAAGACAAGCTAGAAGAAGGGTAGATACAGTAAGTGACACTCTTTGTATTATACTTGCTTAGTAATTGCAATAGTGAAAGGAGCAGAGGATTAATACATCCATTGTAACTGGAATTCTCAAGTATAGTGGATAGTCTCGGTAAGGGAGAGTCCCTACCATTGTAGATGTACATCACGTTGATGGAACGACGTAAATCTCGTGTATCCTTAATTTGCTTTACGTTCTGTGTTTTGAATTGAGTTGTGAATGTAGCGAAAGTATCAGCCAACCCATAACCTAAAAGAAAACCTAAACAAGAACATCTGAATTGTCTATTAGGCAAGGTGTCTGAAAGGTGACTTTAGGGACTATTGTGATTAGTAGGTAGCAATAGATCTATCTTAGTCGAATCTAAGAAAGAGTTCGCTTTTAAGAAGAGGTTGAAGTTATATGTGATTGATGAGGACAAGACAAGCAGCTGTTTACTCACCAAAGAAGAAGAAAATCAACTCTGGCATAGAAGGCTGGGATACTTATTACAGAGGAACATGAGGAAGCTGACCATTACTCATGCAATCAGAGACATTCCTAACCTCAGGAGAGAGAGAGAGAGAGAGTATGTTTGCTTAGCATGCTCTAAAGGAAAACATGTCAAAAATAGTATAAGACCAAAGAGTTCAATTCTGAAGCAGTGCTTGACATTGTGCATACTAATTTGTGTGGGCTGATGAGAACAAAAGGGTTGAATGGTGAGAGGTACTTCATCTTGTTTGTTGATGAATATTCGAGAAGGACCTGCATCATGTACCTCAAAAACAAGTCAGAAGTTCTGAATTGCTTCAAAAGATATAAAAGATTGGCTAAAAATGAAAGTGGAAGGAAGATCAAAGTATTGAGGTCAGATCAAGGCACTAAATTTACAAATAAAGCTTTTGAAGATTATCTTGAGAAGCATGGAATTCATCACCAATTGGCAGTAGCAAGAACACCTCAACAGAACGGGGTGGTTGAGAGGAAAAATAGAGCTATGGTCGAAATGGCAAGAACTCTACTGCTAGAATCTAAACTTCACACAAGATTTTGGACAGAAGCAACATTTACAGCCATGCATCTACTAAACAGAGTATTACTAAGGCCCAATATTGATAAGACTCTATATGAGCTATGAAGTGGGAAAAAGACAACAGCCAAGTATCTCAGAATCTTTGGCAGCCCATGTTTTATGAAAAACAAGGAGCAAAACTTGGGAAAATTCAATACTAGGTCTGGTGAAGGCATCTTTGTGGGATATTTAGCAAAAACAAAAGTTAGGAAAAGTGATCACTTCCAATGATGTAAGAATAGATGAGAACTGGAAAACAATGCAGAATGGAGAAGTTGAGGACAATGAAGAAGATGACTTTAATATAGATGAAGAATCAGACCAACCTGAAGAAAAGGAACAAGAAGTAAGTTCAGGTTTGGAGAAGAGTGAGTCTGAAGATGAAGAAAGAGATCCTCTTACAACTAAGACGGTGCAAGAAAGAAAGCCAAAGAAAATGGGGACCAGTGCTTATCAAGAAAATCAGATCATAAGTGACCCATCAGCAGGAGTTACAACAAGAAGAAGAATTGTGGGAGCTACTGCTTTACTCTCACAAGTTGAACCTAAATCTGTTGAAGAGGCTACACAAGATCTAATTAAATCTCTGTCCATAGAGCTGTTTGAAAAGCATAAAATGAGTCTGTCTGTGTGAATGCCTCCTCAAGCATGAATTTCAAGTGAATCCTCCATCTCTACTTTGCGAGTTTTCAGATTTGTAATTGGTTGGCAAAGGGAGAGAGAAGCAACAGTGCAGGGGGAGCTGTTAAGAAAGGGGGAGTTGAAATTGTTGCATAGTGGCTTTTGTTATGAGTGTTGCCAACAATTACAAAGGGGGAGATTGTTGTTCCCACAGCCTTGTATGGGTTGTGATTATTGTTAACTAGGTTTAAGTGTGCAAGAAAGTAAAGCCACATGAAGGGGCAAGAACGTAAAAGCCACATGGAAGGACAAGATAGTAAATTTGCCGCATGTAAGCTCTATTAGGGTTTCATTGAAGAGAGTATATAAAGACCTTGGAAGACAAAACTAGGGCATGGCCAACACAATTGAATACATAGCAAAACACAAGTGGGTGGACAGCAAAACGGCAAACACACACCATTGGGAAAAAAAGAAGACACCAGCGGGAGAGCCAACAGGAAATTCACCACCGAGAGAGCCAAATCTGAAATTCACCACTTGAGAGAGAAAAGCAACACGGGTGAAAACAAGGTACACGGAAGAACAGCCCGACGTGAGAACCTTCGAGAGAACCGGGAGAGCAAAACGGCAAAGACACACCACTAGGAGAGTTAAACGGATACAAACCAGAAAAAGAGGCACCCACCACCGTAAGAGAGAGAAATCCACCGTCGGAAGAGTAGACCAGATCCATGAGACCACCCAGAAGAGAGGACGTGAGACCTGGAGAAGGTGAGACGTTAGACTAGACTAAACCTGGAAACCAGACTAGGTGAGACCAAACCTGGTATCTATGAGACCACTTGGAGAAGACAACAGACCAGAAATGCGCGGTGAGGGCAAAACCAGAAATGCACCACCCCTTGAAGAGAAGAAAACCAGAAACGTGAGGTGAGGGCAAAACCAGAAACGCACCACCCCTAGAAGAGAAGAAAACCAGAAATGGACGGGTAAGGCGTGAGGCGTGAGACCACTGGCTGGAAGAAAACCAGAAACAGACAGGTGAGGCGTGAGGCGTGAGACCAGCAAAGAGGAAGAAGACCAATAACGGGTGACCAGAAAAGGGAGACCAGAAATGCGAGACCAGCGAAGCTGAAATGGGAGACTAGCAAAGTTGAAACGCGAGACCAACAAAGCTGTGACGGGAGTGCAACAAAAGCGTGGGTGTACGTTAGGAGACGACGTGAGACCAGAATGTGTGACAGCGTGACAGACTAGAAGCGTGAGGGTAGGCCATGAAACAGTACGTGGAACCAGGAGATGGGTGAGACCGTGAGACGGTGAAAGTAGGAGCTGTGTGAAACAACCTAGAGAAGGAATTCGGCAAAGCATCGGAAACAACTCAACATATTTCCAGATTTCTTTAAGAGAGGTTAGAGAGCGTTGCGGTGAACTTCTAAGTGGTAGTGGAGCAGCCTTTCAATTTAACAGAGGCAAGACAAGCTAGAAGAAGGGTAGACACAGTAAGTGACACTCTTTGTATTGTACTTGCTTAGTAATTGCAGTAGTGAAAGGAGCAGAGGATTAAGACATCCATTGTAACTGGAATTCTCAAGTATAGTGGATAGTCTCAGTAAGGGAGAGTCCCTACCACCATGGATGTATGTCACGTTGATGGAATGACGTAAATCTCGTGTGTCCTTAATTTGCTTTACGTTCTGTGTTTTGAATTGAGTTGTGAATGCAGTTAAAGTATCAGCCAACCCATAACCTAAACAAAGACCTAAACAAGAATATCCAAATTGTCTATCAGGCAAGGCGTCTGAAAGGTGACTTTGGGGACTATTGTGATTAGTAGGTAGCAATAGATCTATCTTAGTCGAATCTAAGAAAAAGTTCGCTTTTAAGAAGAGGTTGAAGTTGTTCACATATCTGCGAATTGTGGTGATACTAATTCACCTCCCCTCTCAGTATCACAAACTAGTAGATCATAGGGTGAAGTCAGGAACTTCAAAGTTGTAGCAACCACCTAAGGAAGAAGTTGCAGCAACCACTGAAGGAAGAAGTTACAACAGTCACCCAAGGAAAAAGTTGCAGCAGCCACTTAAGAAGAGGTGCAGTAACTGGCAAACCAAGCAAGGGTAGGTAGCAATAGCAACAAGTGCAGGTAGTAATAGTAGCAAGTGTAGGCACAACTAGCAGCAAGCATAACCAGTAGTAGGTAGCAATTGTAGGCATAACCAACAACAGGTAGCAAGTGTAAACACCGGTAATTGGAGGAGAAAACTTTCCTTGGCAGTAAGGTAGGCAGCACTAGCAACAAAGGAGAAAACTTGCCTCTCCAATAAGGCAAGTAGCACTAGTAGCAAAGGAGAAAATGCTCCCTAGCTGTAGGTCAAGCAACACTAGTAGTAGGTGAAGAAACCTACTAAGGCAACAAGAGAAGTACCACCGACAGTAGGTGAGGTAACAAAGGAAAATAACCTGCCAAGGTAGCAGGTGAGGCAACACTGGCAGCAGAGGAAAAGAACCTACAATAGAGATAACCTGCAGATGTAGAGAACCTACAGAGAAGAGATCGATAAAGTTTGAGTAAAGATCAGCAGTGAGGAAGGAGAAGATCTGCTGTTTGTATTAGCAGCCTTTGCACATTGAGTAATCCTTCTCAGGAAAGTGTTAGTTACTAAACCTTCTTATAAACTTATTGAAAAAGGGTGGGAGACCCTTGGAGTGATTGGGAGATCAAACCTTTGAGTGATTAGGAGATCAATTCGCTAATCGAGAGATCATTGTGTGTGGATAAGGAGTGATCCTTCCACAAAATAATTATATCCATTGATAACAAGAGTGGATTGTGTGATTTAGGAGTGATCTTATCACACTATGGACGTAGCTCACACATTTTGGGTGAACCATGTAAAAATTGCTATGTGTTCTCGGGTGCTCACATTTGATTGATATCTATACAATTACTATCACATAAAGACATAAGATAAAAAAATTGGATCATCAACTCTAATAAGTCACTAAGGTTAATCCGGATAAATTTGTAAAAAACGAGCCCCCTCCCCCTCTTAATGTGAGATCTAAGAAGGTCTTCATCACTAAGGAATATTTAAAGCTAGGTAGGGACTTTTAGAAACTAAAACTTAATGTTTGCAACATCCCATACCTATTTAGATAAGGCTTCGATGGTAATACAACTATTCGCAAACCCAGGGTCTGAACAACACTATTCTAAAGAGTAAAGGGAAGAGAGAAAAATGCCTTTTAATTAGTCAAAGGCACCTATATATAACCATTAAAAGTCAACAAAATAAGGCATATCACACGCCTCTCTTAATGGCACATCAAGATATAAAAATCTTTGGTATTCCATATGTCTTTGTAAATGGCTTAAGCATGTTATGTCATATTACTTGAGTAGTAACTACTCAAGTGTGTATGTGCATGTTATTTTTCTCCTTTATGTGAGCGTATGCACATCAATGTGCATGCGTAAGCACCTAAGAATACATGACAATTTTTACGTGGTTCAACCATAATGTGTGAGCTATGTTCACAGTGTGATAGGATCACTCCTAAATCACACAATCCACTCTTGTTATCAAGGGATACAACAATGTTATGGAAGGATCACTCCTTAACCATTTACAACGATCTCCTAATCACTCTAAGGGTATCCCACCCTTATTAAGCCAGTTTCTCAAGAGGATTGCTAGTGCAGAATATGGATCTTCTCTTTCCTTTACTACAGATGTTGTCTCACTCGCTACTGGTGCTGCTTGTACACACTACTATTGCTGCCCATTGCATTGCTCTGATGTCTACATGTTGTCACAAGGCCATTATCTTCTCCCCAAAAGGCAATTTATGAGGATGTGCAGTGCCCACACTTATATAGCCTAAGATCCTCCTCTTTCTCGACAATGTAAGATTTGGGTAGTGTGCACCCGTTACATTCTCTCATACCGAATTCATCGACGACCTTATTGATGTTCTTAGACACCCACCGAGGTGGGTTCTCAGCATTCCGCGCCAAGTCAAGGGTCCTACGGCGGACAGGGGTAGGCTCTGATACCTTGTCACGGGGCCATTACCTTCTCCCCAAAAGGCAACCTATTGAGGTGTGCAGTGCCCATGCTTATATAGCCCAAGATCCCCCTCTTTCTCAACAATGTGGGATTTGGGTAGTGTGTGCCCATTACAACGCGCTGCTACTATTGTCTGTGTGCACTGCTGCTATCCACAAGCGCTAGTATTGCTAATGCACGCACAGCGACTGTCCTCATGCACTGCATCTGCTATCCATATGCGTTGCTGTAGTTCGTGCGCACTGTTGCTTCTATTCGCACACGTTGCTCTCGCTGTTTTGGTTGCTGGGTATGTTGCACTTACTGGTATAGCCTCCTAGATGTGCTGCTGCTATCTGCACACGTTGCACTTGTTGTCTGTATGTGCTGCTCCTACTGTTCGCATGCTCTGCGTGTGTTGTCTACATGTGCTGCTCCTGTTGTCTACATGTGTTGTGCCTACTATCCGTACGCACTACTGCTTCTGTCTGCACTCGTTGCTGCTATCTATTCGCATTGCTGCTGCTATCCATACACACTGCTGTTGTCTGCTTGCATTGCTGCTGCTATCCGTGTGTGCAAGGGTTGGTATCATTGCCTACATGTTCTACTATTGCTGACCACACATGCAACTATCATTGATTTGGCTGTTGGGCGCGTTGCACTTATTGGTTTGGCTATTGGACGCGCTACACTTGCTGGTATAGTCTCCCTATCATGTTGTTGGTGCTGGTAGTCCCTCCTGGACGTGCTATTGGTGCAGGGACACCTCTTGTTGGTGCTGCTAGTGCAGGAAACTCCTGTTGGTACTGCTGGTGCATGCCTGCTAGTTTGTTGGTGCAGGGGCCTCTTGCTAGTGCACGCTTGCTGGTTTGCTGGTGCAAGGACCTTTTCCTTCTGCTGCTGGTGCAAGGCTACTGGTTTACTGGTGTAGGGCTGCTAGTTTGCTGGTGCAAAGACCTCCTTCTGCCAGACCTGCAATCTACACCTCTCCTTGTGCAGTTGCTGGTTCCTCAATACCTTCTGCCGGACTTGCTAATGGCTACCGGTTCTAGTATAGGCTCCCTTTGTTGCTAATTTTAGTATAGGCTTATGAATTGCTTTTAGTTTGCTGTTGGTTCTGGTAGAGGCTCCTGGATTGCTTCTGGTTTGCTTGGTTTTAGTATAGGCTCCCAGATTGTCTCCCTTGTTGCCGGACCTTCAGGTTTGTCTCCCTTGCTGCCAGACCTTCTAATGTGTCTCCCTTGTTGCAGGACCTCTTAGTTTATCTCCCTTGCTACAAGACCTCTTGGTTTGTCTTCCTTGTTGCAAGATTCATAGGTTATTGCACAACCTTCTGGTTTGTCTCCCTTGGTTACTGGATTTATAGGTTGCTGTAACTTGGTGAGGGCTAACTGCTGTAGGTGTTGGTGAAGGTCGGCTGTTGCAACTTGGTGGTTTGCTAGTGTGGTGGCTGGTTGCTAATCCTGGACTTGCTGTTGCACGTTTTGATTTTTTTGCTTGATTCCTAGGCGTGCTTTTACTACTGGGAAGCCTCTTGAGGTGTTGCTAGTATGCTAGAAAACCTCCTAAATGTGCTGGTGTGATGGTTGGCTGTTGTTGTCACCTTTATGAGGTCTAGTTACTACTGTCACCTTCGTAAGGGGCGATTACTGGTTTATTGGTGAGGGTTGACTATTTTGCTGCCTCTTTCTCTCCCTTTTGGCCAGCTGCTTGTCTCTCCCTCTTGGCCGGTTGCCTTGCTCTCCTTTTTGGCCAGTTGCCTTGCTCTTCCTCTTGGCCAACTGCTTTGCTCTCCCTCTTGGCTGATTGCCTTGCTCTTCCTCTTAGTCGGATGCACCTCTCTTGGTGGCTGCCTCCTCTCTTGTTGTTCAACTCTCCTTTTGGCTTTAGGTTTTCCATTCACCTCTCTTTGGCCAGCTCTCTCAGTTTTCTATAGCACTGCCATTTTTTGCAAGACGCATTAGGGTATTTATAGAACCTTGAAACTAGGGCTACACGATCATCAATGGTCATCGTTGATTCCTAAAGGTTGTCTTATAATTAACAAGCAGATTTTAAGTCCTAAAATTTAGAGCCAATGGTTAACATTGACTTCCTAAAATTTAGGGTCAATGGTCAACAATCAACGGTCAATCTTGACCCTTAAAATTTAAGGTCATGGTCAACATTGACTTCTCAACATGAAGGTTGACCTGCTATCACCAGTTTTTCCAATGACCTTTTTGCATCTCAATAGCATTCATAACCTTAAATCAATACATATAACCGTGTGAGATGGTGTTGACAATAAATCCAACATTAGCCATAAAAAATGGGCTTAACACAAGAAATAACTAGAATAATAATAATAATAATTAAACATTAGAATATGGAAAATGGTTGCAAGCATAGTAAACTTTAGATATTGTATCCTTTGTTAGATTATCACTAGTTTAATTAAATTCGTTGCCAAATTAGCAATTATATATGGTTGTATTAGCATCATTATGCACTAGTGTCTTTTTAAATTGCTCATAATTCATAGCAACTAGCATTACTATAAATAAACTGGATATAAATGGAGGAAATTGAAAAATTTGACTTTGTAAATCCTAAAAGAGTAATGTATTAAAAACTTTATGCCATGTCATATTTTCAAATTTGAAAGGAAAAATATACCTTACCTAAAAGAAATCGAGATGCTTATTGAGTATATGACAAATTATTAAAAGTCATATGTTATTTATATAAAGATAAAAGGAAATATTGATGAGGACCTTTTTAGGTCTCACACTAAAAGGAGGAGGGGGTGAATCAGTGTGAGATATTCGCTTTTTACAAATCTATTTGGATTAACCCTTCATGACTTATTAGAGTGGATGATTCAATTTTTTATCTTGGTTTTTTATGTGGGAGCGACCATACAAATATCAATCAAATGTAAGCACTCAAGAACGCACAACAATTTTTACATGGTTCACCCACAATGTGTGAGTTACGTCCACGGTGTGATAGGATCACTCATAAATCACATAATCCACTCTTGTTATCAAGGGATATAGTTATGTTGTAGAAGGATCACTCCTTTACCACTTACAATGATCTCCCGATTAGCGAGTTGATCTCCCAATCACTTAAAAGTTTGATCTCCTGATTACTAGAAGAGTTGATCTCTTGATCATTTAAAGGATTGATCTCTTGATCACTTTAAGGGTCTCCCACCTTTTTTCGCGAAGTTTATAAAAAAGTTAGTAATTAACACTTTCCTGAGAAGGATCACTCAATGTGCATAGGTTACTAATGTAGAAAGCAAATCTTTTCCTTCCTCACTGTTGGTCTTTGCTCAAGCTTTGCCTATCTCTCCTCTACAAGTTCTCTACATTTGTAGGTTTTCTTCCCTTACTGTCGATGCTACTTGACCTACTACCTTGGTAGGTTTCTTCCCCTGCCGCCGGTGTTACCTCCCCTACTACCTTGGTAGGTTGCCTCACTTGCTGCCTTGGTAGGTTGCCTCACCTTCTACTACTAGTGCAACTTGCCCTACTGTTACAACAAGTTTTCTTCTTCTACTATTGGTGTTGTTTGCCCTACTACTAGGGCAAGTTTTCTCCTCTTGATGTTGGTGCTTGCACTTACTGTTGGTTGTGTTTGCATTTGTTATAAGCTGCTAGTTATGCCTGCATTTGCTACTTATTGCTGGTTATGCCTACTGCTGGTCATGATTGCAGTTACTGCTATTGCTGCCTATTGCAATCTGCTAGAGGTTATGTTGTTGTAAGTCATAGAGGTTAA
Organism: Ceriops tagal; assembly: GCA_021533255.1. Taxonomy (NCBI): domain Eukaryota; kingdom Viridiplantae; phylum Streptophyta; class Magnoliopsida; order Malpighiales; family Rhizophoraceae; genus Ceriops; species Ceriops tagal. The sequence goes on from CM038608.1 coordinate 4,505,584, forward strand.
ATCTGGATCGATTTGTAAAAAGTATATATCTTACACTGATTCACCCCCCTCTTAGTGTGAGACCTAAAAATGTCCTCATTAATGTAAGATGTTTGCTTTTTACAAATTTGCCTAAATTAACTTCTGTGACTTGTTAAAGTCGATGATCCATTTTTTTATCTTGGGTCTTTATGTGGGAGCGGTCGTACAGATATCAATCAAATGGAAGCACTTAAGAATACACAACAATTTTTATGTGGTTCACCCACAACGTATGAGCTATGTCCATGTTGTGATAAGACCACTCCTAAATCACATAACGCATTCTTGTTATGAAGTGATACAGTTATGTTATGGAAGGATCACTCCTTAACCACTTATAATAATCTCCTGATCATTCAAAGGTTTGATCTCCTAATCACTAAAAGAGTTGATCCCACCTTTTTTCATAAAGTTTATAAAATGGTTAGTAATTAACACTTGCCTAAGGAAGATCACTTAATGTGCATAAGCTGCTAATATAGAAAATAGATCTTCTTCTTCGTCACTGCTAGTCTTTGTTCAAGCTTTACCGATCTCTTCTTTACAAGTTCTTTACGTCTGCAGGTTATCTCTTTTGAAGGTTCTCTTCCTCTGCTACTGGTGCTGCTTCACCTGCTACCTTGGTAGGTTTCTTCCCCTGTTGCCTTGATAGGTTGCCTTACCTGCTGCCTTGGCAAGTTGCCTCACCTTTTGCTGTTGGTGCTGCTTGCCCTACTACCGGGGCAAGTTTTCTCCTCCTACTATTGGTGTTGCCTGTCTTACTATTAGGGCAAGTTTTCTCCTCTTGTTGCTGGTGTTGCCTGCCCTGCTGGTAGGGCAATTTTTCTCCTCCTACTATTAGTACTTACACTTGCTGTCTAATGTTGGTTGTAACTACACTTGCTGCCTACTGCTGGTTGTGCTTGCACTTATTGCCTGCTACTAGTTGTGCCTGTTGCTAGTCATGCCTACACTTGTTGCTATTGTTGCCTGCTGCAATCTGCTGGATGTGCTGCTATAGGTTATGCTACTACAAGCTATTGAATATGCTGCTGGATGTGTTGCTGTAGGTTGTGCTTGTAAGCTGCTGGTTTCTCTTAAGTTTGCTACTGACCCTTATTGCTATTGCTTACTATTGGTTGTGCCTGCAAGCTACTAGTTTCTCCTTGGGTTATTGCTTGCCCTCTTGCTGGTATTGCTGCTATTGCTACTAGTTGCTGCACCTCTCCTTGAGTGGTTGCTGCAATTTATTCCTTGGGTGGCTACTGCAACTTCTTCTCCCTTTGGTTTGGCTAGTTGCTGCCTTTTTCTTTCTTTGGTGTGGCTGCTGCACACCTTCTTCTCTGGTTTGCTATGGTTGCTAGTTGTTGCACCTTGTTATCCTTTTGGTAGGGTTACCTCCTTCTTCTCCCTTTGGTGTGGCTACCGGTTATTGCAACTCCTCCTTTGGTTAATGTGGTTGCCTCCTTCTTTGGTGGTTACTGTCACCTCTTCTTTGGCCAGCTGCTACTGCAGCTTCCTTGGCTGATCACCCTATTTTTAGTGGCTACATCTCTTTTGGCCGTTCACCTTTCCTTACCTTTAGGTTTTTCATTCACCTCTCCATGGCTTTAGCTTTGTCGTTCACCTCTCCTTGCCTTTAGGTTTCTCATTCTCTCTCAACTTTTTGCAGCACATATGTCGTTCTCTCTTTGCAGCCCTTGATGTCATTCTATCTTTGTAACCCTTACTATTCTCTCAGTTTTTCTGTAGCCCACACATCATTCTTACAAGATGCATGGAGGTATTTATAGAGCCTTGAGATTAAGGTTGCACACTCATCAACAATTAGCATTGATTCCTAAAGGTTACCCTACAATCAATAGCCAGATTTAATTCCTAAAATTTAGGGTCAATGGTCAACATTAACTTCCTAAAATTTAGGGTCAATAGTTAGCTTTAACTCCTAAAATTTAAGGTTAACGGTCAACATTGACTCATTGCATTGTTCCCATAGCCTTGTATGGGTTGTAATTGTTGTCAACTAGATTTAAGTGTACAAGTAATTTGAAGCCACATGGAGGAGTAAGAAAGTAAAGCTACGTGGAAGGGCAAAAAAGTAAATCCGCCGTAATAAGCCCTAATAGGGTTTTCATGGAAGGGAGTATATAAACCCAAACCCTTAGAAGAAAAGGGGGTACATAGGATTATAGAGTGAAAACGGTGAGAGAGAAAACTCGACTGGACAGTGGAGAGAAAACCCGTGAGAGACATACAACCACCGGGAGAGAAATGGATGACACGACAAGGAGAAAACCGTGTGACGGCAAGAGAGAGAAACCCATGAGAAATGTACCACCACCGACAAGAGAAAAGATGACAACACAGCAAAGGAAACCCGTAAGAGACGATACACCACCAGGAGAGAAGACGACACACCAATGCCAAAACCAGAAACGCATCACCCCTGGAAGAGAAGAAAACTAGAAACGTGAGGTAAGGGCAAAAACTAGAAACGAGAGACCAGCGGAACCGTGAAACGGACGAGGAGAGCAGACTTGATATTTGTGAGGCTTGAGAACAGCGAAGCGGGTGCAGACCTAAAGCGTGAGACCAGAACATACATCGGTGTGAGACTAGAACATGTGAGAACATGGTAAAATGCGTACAGGAGGGTTTATGGCTCCAGAAGAAGGTAAAGACCTAACCTCAGAGGAATTAAGGCAGTTTGAGATAAATGGGAAGGCCTCAAACGTCATCATTTCAGCATTGACAGATGCTGAGTATGCTAAAGTTATGGATTGCAAATCTGCTAAGGAGATATAAGACAAACTGTAGAAAGTCTATGAAGGTGATAGTAGAATGAAGGAGGCCAAGCTTTATGTGTTCAAGGAGAGATATGAATCTCTCATAATGCAGAAACATGAGACAGTCCAAGAGTTCTTCACCAAGGTTATTGATGTTGTAAACAATCTTAAAAGTCATGGGAAGAACAAGAAGGACTCATCTATTGTGAAGAAAATTCTGAGAATTCTGCCTGAGAGGTTTGCCTTAAAGGTGGCAGCCATAGAGGAGAGTAGAGATCTCAATTCTATGTCTTTGCATGATCTCCAGTGCAATCTCATTACATATGAGATGAGAATAAAGTCAACTGAGAGCTCCTCAACATCAAAGGTATCAAAGGAGGTAGCTTTCAAAGCTATGAAACACTTGAAGATAAAAGAAGAGGAAGAATCATCCAATGAGGATGCTGATGATGATGAGGAAGAAAGTGAAGGTGAAGTGTTGGCATACTTCACAAGGAAGTTCAAAAAGGGGTCTATAAAGGGAAAAGGACAATTGTCTTTGAGATGTTATCATTGTGGGCAGACTGGACACTTTGCTTCTCAGTGTAAAGTGAAACTTGATGATGAAGATGAGGATGGTGATGATAAGCAGAATTCAAAATGGAGAAGACCATCATTCAAATCAAAGAAGTCTAGCAAGAAGATTGCCAACCCACAGAAGAAGAAGAGAGGCACATTCAAGAGTTATGTGAGTCAGACAAAAGAAGTTGATGAGGAGGAAGATGAAGACTCATCAGATGAGCATGCCTTTATGGCATTAGCTCAAGGTGGTAGTTCAACCTCTGAAGAGGAAGAGGAGATTGATGAAGAAGAACCAGATCTTAAAGCTGAGTTGGAAGCAGCTTCAAAGGAGATAATCAGAAGGGCAGAACCATAAAAAGGTTGGAGGCTCATATAAAACAAGTTAAAGCAAAGTCTGAGGAAGCTGAAAGTCAAAAGGATGAAATAAGGGCTGAACATATTGACTTGAAGAGAAGATTTGAAGAACATATCAAAATATATGAAGACCTTACAATAGAGCTTGACTCAAGGACTTCAAAAATTGAAGGAATAGAGAAAGAGTTGCTGAGACTTCAGCAACAACTTAAAAGAAGTGAAGAGAACTTGCAGAAGCTTGAAATGATAGGAAGAACAAGTTCTACAAGAGAAAATAAGAATAAAGAGAAAGTGCAGCAATCTGAGGCTGCATTACCTAAAGATAATAAGAATGTGCCATATAAGTTGAAAGAGAAGGTTGTGACTCAAGAGAAGATAGCTGAGAATAAAGAAGATTTGAAGAAGCAACCTAGTGTTGCAAACAAAAATGAAGAAAAGAAAGTCAGCTAGCAAAAGGCTACGACTGAACAGAAGAAGGAGAAGAAGGTGACTAAAATGAAAGCCACACAAGCAAAGAAGCCAGCTACTTTACCTACACAGCAAGTAATGAACAAAAGAAAACAAGCTGTGAGTAGACCCAAGAAAAGACAGTTTCAAGGTCACTGTCTTTATTGTGGAGTTTGAGGTCATAAGGCAAGTAACTGTTGGTGGAGAAGGCCAGTATATGTCTCCAACTTGAGAAGATTCGATGCTGCATACAGGGGGAGACAGTACAGAATTCATAAGAGAACACCTGTCGTGAGTTCTTGCATATATTGTAAAAGGCAAGGACACACTGACAAGGATTGTTGGTGGAAGCCCAAACTAGTGGTTTCAAGGAACAAGTTTGCTATATTAGCAGAATTGGAACAGTGTGAAAGGTGCAGGCAAGATGGCCATAATGCCAAGAGATGCATGACACTTCTCCCTGAGCAAGAGAAGGCACTCAATGGCACAATAAAAACAATTGGTGAAGTCAAAGCTGAGAAAAAGGAGAAAGCTATCTTTAAGCCAATTCAAAGGAAATAATATAAAGCAAAAAGGGAGGTAGCTAATATAGCTAAAATTGCACTAAGGGCTAACTACAAGGATAAGCAATGGATCTTTGATAGTGGATGCACTTCACACATGACAGGATAAGAGTAAATTATCAAAGCTAAACAAGTCAAGAGAAGGCAGAGTCAAGTTTGGTAATGATGATTCACTCAACATCAGTGGTTAGGGGTTAGTAAATATTGGAAAAGGAAAGTTGAAAGATGTTTTGTATGTTAAAGGACTCATATATAATCTAGCATCTGTCAGCCAGTTATGCAACGAAGACCACAAAGTGATATTCACAAAAATAGGTTGCCAAGTAAAGAGTAAAGAAGGCAATACTGTTGCAGCCGGGAAGAGAACAACTGAAAATTTATATGTGATTGACGAGGACAAGACAAACAACTGTTTACTTATAAAAGAAGAAGAAAATCAACTCTGGCATAGGAGGCTAGGACACTTAACACAAAAGAACATAAGGAAGCTGACCACTACTTATGCAATTAGAGACATTCCAGACCTCAAGAGAGAGAGGGAGTATGCCTGTTTAGCATGCTCTAAAGGAAAATAGGTCAGGAAGCAGTATAAGACCAAAGAGTTCAGTTCTGAAGTAGTGCTTGACATTGTACATATTGATTTGAGTGGGCCGATTAGAACAAAAGGGTTAAATGGTGAGAGGTATAAAGTTTATCAAATGGATGTGAAATCAGCCTTTTTGAATGGGCTTTTGAAAGAAGAAGTGTATATTGAACAACCCGATGGAGTACAAATCAGTGAGGATGAGACACATGTGTGCAAGCTGAAGAAAGCCTTGTATGGCCTTAAACAAGCCCCAAGAGCATGGTATAGCAGGCTGGATGCGTATTTGAGAAGGTTGAACTTCAAAAGAGGAATAGTTGATAATAACCTATATGTGTTCAACTCAGAGAAAGGCCAGCTGATAACCATAGTATATGTAGACGACATCATCTTTGGAGGGGATCACTCTGAGCTATGCCAAGATTTTGCACAGAAGATAAGTGAGGAATTTGAGATGTCATTGATTGGAGAAATGAATTACTTTCTTGGATTACAGATAAAATAGTCTGAAGAAGGTATTTTTATTTCTCATACAAAATATGCCAAAGAGATGCTGAAAAAGTTTGGCATGGAGGATAGCAGACCTGTTAGTACCCCTATAACAGTGGGTTGCAAGTTAACAAAAGATCAGGAGGGAAGGAGTACAAGCCTTACAGAGTATAGGAAGATGATAGGGAGCCTTCTGTACCTTACAGCATCAAGGCTTGATCTTATGCAAGCTGTGTGCGTTGCCAGCAGATTCCAAGCTAATCTTAAGGAATCTCATGTGTTAGTAGTGAAAAGAGTCCTAAGATACCTTAAAGGGACACTGGAAATGGGTTTGTGGTATTCGGCCATGGATTCTGTAAAACTATGAGCATACATTGATGCAGACTGGGCAGGAAGTATAGATGACAGAAAATCAACCAGCGGCTGCAGCTTCTACTTGGGTTCAAAGTGTGTTGCATAATTAAGTAGAAAGCAAAACAGTGTTGCTTTGAGCACAGCTAAGGCTGAGTATATGGCTGCTTGTGCAGCATGTACTCAAGTGATATAGATGCGAAGACAATTGGCAGACTTGGGTGTTGAAGTGAAGTTACCAGTGAGTGTACTTTGTGATAATCAAAGTGCTATTGATCTTAGCAAGAATCCGGTTCAACATTCAAGGAGCAAGCATATTGACATCCGGTATCACTTCATCGAAGATCAAGTGGAACAAGATACAATTCAGTTGGAGTATGTTGGCACTAAAGATCAAATTTCAGATATTCTAACTAAACCTCTGTCCACATAGCTGTTTGAAAAGCACAGATTAAGTCTTCTTATGCAAATGCCTCCTTAAGCCTAAAAATCAGGTGAATCCTCCATCTCTACTTTGCGAGATTTTCAGATTTGTAATTGGTTGGCAAAGGGGAGAGAAGCAACAGTGCAGGGGGAATTGTTAAGAAAGAGGGAGTGCATATTTAGGGGGAGTTGTAATTGCTGCACAATGGCTTTTTGTTATGCGTGTTGCCAACAATTACAAAGGGGGAGATTGTTGTTCCTATAGCCTTGTATATGTTGTAATTGTTGTCAACTAGATTTAAGTATGCAAGTAATTTGAAGCCACATGGAGGGGTAAGAAAGTAAATCCACCGCAGTAAGCCCTACTAGGGTTTTCATGAAAGGGAGTATATAAACCCAAACCCTTGGAAGAAAAGGGGGTACACGGGACAATAAAGTGAAAACAGTGAGAGAGAAAACCTAGCTAGACGGTGAGAGAGAAAACTCAGCTAGACAGTGAGAGAGAAAACCCATGAGAGATGTACAACCACCGGGAGAGAAACGGAAGACACGACAAGGAGAAAACTGTGTTACGACAAGAGAGAGAAACCCGTGAGAAACATACAACCACCGACAAGAGAAAAAATGACAACACGACAAAAAGAAACTCGTAAGAGACGATACACCATAAGGAGAGAAGACAACACACTAATGGCAAAACTAAAAATGCACCACCCCTGGAAGAGAAGAAAACCAGAAACGTGAGGTGAGGGCAAAAACCAGAAACGGGAGACCAGCGAAACCGTGAAACGGGTGAGGAGAGCAAACCTGATATCCGTGAGGCTTAAGAACAGTGAAGCGGGTGCAGACCTGAAACGTGAGACCAGAACGTGCATCGACGTGAGACCAGAACGTGCGTCGGCATGAGACCATAACTTGTGATGGTGTGAGACTAAAACGTGCATCGGCGTGAGACCAAAACTTTCAGCGGCGTGAGACCAGAACGTGCAACAGCGTGACTGATTATAAGCATGGGGTAGGCCGTGAGACGTGAAACGGTAGACTAGAAGCATGAGTGCAAGCCATGAAATTGTGAGATGGTGAAAGCAAGAGTTGTATAAAACAACCTAGAGAAGGAATTCGGTGAAGCATTGGAAAGAACTCAACGTATTTCCAGATTTCTTCAAGAGAGGTTAGAGAGTGTTATGGTAGACTTTTAAGCAGCAGTGAAGTAGCCTATTCAAGTCAACAGAGGCAAGACAAGCTAGAAGAATGGTAGATACAGTAAGTGACATTCTTTATATTGTACTTGCTTTGTATTTGCAATAGTGAATGGAGTAGAGGATTAAGACATCCATTGTAACTACATTGTGGACATAGGGAGTACCACACTGGTATTCTCAAGTATAGTGGATTGTCTCGGTAGAGGAAGAATCCCTACCACCGTGGACGTATGTCACATTGACAGAACCACATAAATCTTTTGTGTCCTTACTTTGATTTACATTCTATGTTTTGAATTGAGTTGTGAACGTAGCTAAAGTATCATCAAACGCATAACCTAAAGAAGACCTAATCAAGAATATCCAATCTGTCTAATAG
>CM038608.1:4513821-4762937 GCA_021533255.1 Ceriops tagal
ATGGTATTCTCAAGTATAGTGGATTGTCTCGGTAGAGGAAGAATCCCTACCACCGTGGACGTATGTCACATTGACAGAACCACATAAATCTTTTGTGTCCTTACTTTGATTTACATTCTATGTTTTGAATTGAGTTGTGAACGTAGCTAAAGTATCATCAAACGCATAACCTAAAGAAGACCTAATCAAGAATATCCAATCTGTCTAATAGGCAAGGTGTCTGAAAGGTGACTTTGGGGACTATTGTGATTAGTAGGTAATAATAGATCTACCTTAGTCGAATTTGAGAAAGAGTTCGCTTTTGAGAAAAGTTTGAAGTTGTTCACATACTTGCGTATTGACGAGAGCTAGAGTATTAAATAAGTAGAATACTTTGGCTTAAATTATCAGAGTGTGTTTTTAAGGGGTGTGATACTAATTCACCCCCCCTCTCAGTATTACAGACTAATAGATCCTAGGGTGAAGTCAGAAACTTCATATTGACTTCAGGGTTAACCTGCCATCAACAGTTTTGACCAATGACTTTTTTACATCCTAACGACATTTAAAACATCAAATCAACATAAACAACCATATGAGATGCTGTTGACAACAAATCCAACATTAACCATCGAAGATGGACTCAACAAATATAAGAATTGATCTCTTTAATGGTTTGATAAATATTTCATTCATCAAATGATATGGTTTGTCCCTAAATAGATTTTAGAGGTGTATTCATGATTGAGCTAAAGACTTAATGTGATTATTAAATCTTCACTAAAGCCTAAGTGATAATGTTAATAAATAGTGTAAAGTAAGTGTTGATTAATATTAATTCAAACTTTGATTAATATCAATTTATCCCTCATTTAAGTACAAAATATATGTTTCAATATGTTTTTTTTCAAAAATTATGATTTGATATAAACCATGATAGGTAATGATTGTGTTTGCTAAATGTTTTACCTTGAATGTCATTTTCACTTGAAGACATGAATTTATAAGTTACTAAATGTTCTTATATGTGGTTCAACTCATTAAATAAGAGTTTAGTACATTTATTTGACTCAAAAGTAAAGTCCTTTGATAGAAGTAATTTGAAAATTAGTTAAAAGGGCAAAACTAGTTGACATAAAATAAAGACATATCAATAAATTGAATGATAAAAGCAATTCCTAAGGTTATGACATAAAAGGTCCAATGCTCTTGAATGTATGGAGTGCATTAAGTTAATAAAGAAAATGACCTAATGGCTACCTTTTATTTGTGTTTAAATTGCTTAATCACTATTACATATTAAATCCTATCTTAAGTGGATGGTAGATTTTGAGTAATGAATTATATAGTATGAGAACTTAGTATTGAGCTTATCTTTGATAACTAATGTTGGATTTGTTGTCAATAACATCTCACATATATGTCCTTATTGATTTGATGTTATGAATGCTAAGAGAGATTGTTTGTCAAAACCATTAATGGCAGGTCAACGTTGAATTCAATGAGTCAATGTTGACCATTGACCCTAAATTTTAAGAATCAATTTTGACCATTGATTGTAGGGCAACCCTTGGGAATCAATGCTGACCATTGATGATTGTGCAACCTTAATCTTAAATTTTATAAATACATCCATGCATCTATTAAGACATGTGTATGTTGTAGAAAAATTAAGAGAGAATAGCAAAGAGAGTAACTTGCAAAGAAAGGTATAACGACAAACTAAAGAGAGGTGCAGTTGACAAAAAGGTGACGACCACCAAAGAAGGAGTTAGTCACACCAAAAGGAGAAGAAGGTACAACAGCTACCAAAGAAGAAGGTGTGCAGCAGCAACCAAACAACCACACTAAGGGAGAAGATGTGCAGTAGCAAACCTAGGAGAGGTGTGTAGCGGCAACCAGTCAACCACACTAAGGGAGAAGGTATGCAATAGCAAACCAATCAACTAAACTAAGGGAAAAGGTGTGTAGTGATAACCAAGGAAACCAAAGGCATAAGGTGTAGTGACAACTAAAAAAACCAAAAGAAGAAGGTGCAACAGCAACCAAAAAAGAAGGAGCAGCAGTAACCAAAGAAGGAAAAGATCCAGAAGGAGAGTGCAGTGGCAAAGCAAACCAGCAACAGCACTAGAGGAAGAAAGAGAGTACAGTGGTAAAGGAAACCAATAATTATAGTAAGGAGAAGCTAGCAATTGTAGCAAAGAGAAGGCAGCAATTGCAGCAAACAGGAAGGCATCAATTTCAGCAAGAATAAGGCGGTAGCAAAGGAAGGAGAAGATCTGTGTTCTACAATAGTAGCTTGTACACATTAAGTGATCCTTCTTAAGAAAGTTTTAGTCATAAAACTTTTTATAAACTTCTTGAAAAAGGGTGGGAGACCCTTGAAATGATTGGGAGATCAATCCATTTAGTGATTAGGAGATCAACTCTTTGATCGGAAGGTCATTGTAAGTGGTTAAGGAGTAATCCTTCCGCAACATTAACTATATTCCTTCATAATAAGAGTGGATTATATGATTTAGGAGTGATCCTATCACACTGTGGATGCAGCTTACACATTGTGGGTGAACCACATAAAAATTATGTATGTGTTCTTGGGTGCTTACACTTGATTGATATCCATACGACTACTCTCACATAAAGAAGTAAGATAAAAATTAGATCGACTTTAACAAGTCACAGAGGTTTAATCTAGACAAATTTGTAAAAAGTAAGCATCTCACACTAATTCACCACCTCTCTCTCTCAGTGTGAGATCTAATAAGGTCTTCATCAAGTAGTATCAAAGCTTGGTTCTTCTATTAATCCATTCTATCTATTTTGATGTGAAATTGTTTGTAGCTACTGTAAGTCTTTACATCTATTGTTGGTTAATATTATGGATAGCGTGAACAGTGTTAACAGCAAGGGCATCCCACTTTTGATGGACAAAATTATCAGTTATAGAAGAATAAAATGCTCCCATATTTGATGTCACCTGGTTTAAATGTGTTTGAATCTACTGTTAGTGGCTTCACCCCTATTGTTGAAAGTGCTGTTATAATGTCTATTGATAAGAAGAATTTGGAGTATGATGGAAAGACAAGAAATGCCTTATATGCCTCCTTATTAGACAAAGAATTCACCAAAGTGATGGGGTGCAACACAACTAAACAAATTTAAGACAAATTGATGAATATTTATAAAGGAGACAAGGTTGTGAAGGAAGCCAAGTGAAGTTCCCAACTTCTCCCTAGGATCCACTAGTTTGTGATACTGAGAGGGGGGTGAATCAGTATCACCACAATTCGCAATTCGTAGGTAAGTAAACAACTTCAATCTCTTCTTAAAAGCGAACACTTTCTCAGATTCGACTAAGGTAGATCTATTGCTACCTATTAATCACAATAGTCCCCAAAGTCACCTTTTAGACACCTTGCCTAATAGACAATACAGATGTTCTTGTTTAGGTCTTCATTAGGTTATGGGTTGGCTGATATTTTAGTTGCATTCACAACTCAATTCAAAACACAGAATGTAAAGCAAATTAAGGACACACGAGATTTATGTGGTTCCGTCAACGTGACGTACATCCACGGTGGCAAGGACTCTCCCTCTACCGAAACTATCCACTATACTTGTGAATACAAGTTACAATGGATGTCTTTAATTCTCTACTCCTTTCACTATTACAATTACTAAGCAAGTATAATACAAAGAGTGTCACTTACTGTGTCTACCCTTCTTCTAGCTTGTCTTGCCTCTATTGAATTGAAAGGCTGCTCCACTGCTGCTTAGAAGTTCACTGCAACGCTCTCTAACCTCTCTTGAAGAAATCTAGAAATACGTTGAGTTCTTTTCGATGCTTCGCCAAATTCCTTTTGTAGGTTGTCTCACATAGCTCTTGATTTCACCGTCTTACAGTATCATTCGTCTCTTGTTTCACGGTCTCACTGTTTCATGGCTCGCCTCACGTTTTTGGTTTGCCGTTCCATGTCTTACGCTGCACGACTCGCCTGTCCATTTCTCTCTCACCGTCCAACCAAACTTCTCTCTCTTATCGCCGGATTTCTCTTTTCCGTTCACCCACTTGGCCGTCATGGATTTCCTCCCTTTTCTACTAGTGGTTTGCTTTTTCTTCATCCTGCCGTCCAGCCTCGTCTAGCCATCACTCTTCTTCCCGTTGACTCCTTTGTTCTAGCCGTATACCTCTTTTCTCTCTCTTCCAATGACTGTCTCCGATGGCATCTCTCTCTTTGTCCGTTTCACGGTTCTCTCCTTACCGTGTTGTTCGTTTGTCTCACGCCATCGCAGATCTACTGTCTGTTCTTCCGGTGGTGTCTCTCTCTTCGTCTGTCGGCTGTGTTTTCTCTCTCTTCGTCCGTCGGCTTCGTTTTCTCTCTCTTCGTTCGTCGGTCACGTTTTCTCTCTCTTCATCCAACTACTGGTGTGCCAGTGGTGTGCCATTCCTCATAGGTTTCTCTCTCTTGTCGTCACACGGTTTGCTCTGATTTGCTTAATTTGGCCATTCTTCGTTTTGTTCAATTTCCAACGACACTGTTCAATTTTCCAACAACTGCACTGTTCACGATGGCTGCACTGTTCACTCGACGGCTACTGTTCATGACGTCTACTCTTTTCTTTTGCAGGTGATGTTCTTCTGTGTAGGGTTTGGTGTTTTGCCTTGTATTCAATTGTGTTGGCCTTACCCTAGTTTTGTCTTCCAAGTTCTTTATATATTCTCTTCCGTGAAACCCTAATAGGGCTTACGGGGCAGATTTACATTCTTGTCCCTCCATGTGGCTTTTACCTTCTTACCCTTCCATGTGGCTTTACTTTCTTGCACACTTAAACCTAGTTGACAACAATTACAACCCATACAAGGCTGTAGGAACAACACCAAGCTACAAATCTAGAGGAGTAGATTTGAAGACATAAAGATGTTTAATGATGAATCTATGGATGCCTTCTTTACAAGAGTAAATGAAATTGTATGCTCCATTAGAGGCTATAAAGAGGAGATCAATAATGCTACTGTGGTAAGGAAGATACTTAGAACCTTAACAGAAGTTTATAATGCCCAAGTTTCCTCTATAGAGGATAAAAATTTGGATAAACTGCCCTTAGATGATTTGTAAAGCATATTGATGGCTTATGAAATGAGAATAGCCCTAATGAAGAAAAAAAATAAGTCTAAGGCAGAGAAAGAGTTGGCTTTCAAGGCAATAAAGAAATTAAAGATTCAAGACCAAGAAGAAAAATCTGACAGCAGCTTTGAAGAAGAAAATAGTGATACTAAATTAGATAAAGTTATGACATACATCACCAAAAATATGAGGAAAGGAAAAAGGAAGTACAAGGAAAAATTACCCTTAAATTGCTTTATGTGTAAAGCAATTAGGTACTTTGCCATAGATTGCCCAAACAAAAGAGAAACAAGTAGTGATGATGATGATGATGAACTGGTCCTAAGGAGGAGAACAAAGAAATCCAATTATTTTAAAGTTGAAAATTTAAATGTCAAAGGAAAAAAGCAACTCTTTAGATTTAAAAGAAGAAAATTTTTAAGCAAACTAAATGAAGAAGATTCTGAAGAATAAATTGATAATGATTTCGATGATGAGGCTGCAGGGAATATGCTGGTTGCTCCGATAGATGTTGAATAAGAATCTTTAAGTGATGAGGAATCAACCGAAGAGGAAGAGAATGAGTTGGTGCAGTAACTTGAGAATGAATTAAAAGTTTTTTTACACAAAAATAGCAAGCTAGAAAAGGAGGTAAAACATCTCAAGAAGCTATATGAAGATTCTATTGTTGATGAATTTAATCTTTAGGTGAAAGAAAAGGAGTTTGAAGCAAAAGAGAAGGAGTACTTGAAGAGAATTGAGGAGTCGATTGTACTTGAGGCAAAACAAGGTAAGATACACGAAAATCTTGATGCTAAGGTGATTACTCAAGAGCAAGAGTTGTTGATTTTACAAGCCAAGCTCCATAAGGCTAAGTTCGAACTAAAGAAGCATGAAGAAAGCTTTATGCAAGCCATAGAAGTGAGAGGAAAGTCATTTTCAGTAAATGCCATCAAAAAGGATGCTACCAAAAAATTAGATGAATGTTTAAGCAAACAAAAACCTCATTCTATGGGAAAGAAAGGACTTGGCTATATTGAAAAGCCAAATGAGAAAGTAGCAAAGAAGAAGAAAATTATGTTTGTGCTTGAAAGCAAGTATAATGATGTTATTGAGAAAGGGAACCAACCCAAGCTAAAATGGGTTAAGAAAGATGTGGTGAAAACACTAATCTAAAGAAGATAGATAGGTCGTCAAAGATGGAAAGAAGGTTGCCATAACAATTACTGAAGATAGGAGACATGAGCTTAGTGAAAGAAAAAAATCCAAATTTGAAGGATTTTGTTAAAGCTATGGTAAGTATGGACATAAGGCTAATGTGTGTTAAAGTAATGGGCCTATAATGAAGAGGAATGTAAGGCAAGAGTTTAAGGGGAGACTCTATCAAGAAAGGAGACATTCTCAGGAGAAAAGAAGTCATATTCCATTGAGAAACAAATTTGATTTATTGGGAGAAATCTATGGAAGATTTGAAAAGGCTGGACAAATAGCTGAGGATTGCTTGACATTACTGCTTAGTCAAAAAGTGCAAAGAAGAATACCTACACATGCTCTTACATTCAACAAAGCATTGTTGCCCCATCAAAGAGTGCAAAGGAGAATGCCTACATAAGCTCCTACATTCAGCCAAAGAAGAAGAAGAGGAAAAGAAATGACTATGGTTATGGAAATAGCCTTAAAAGCTTCTAAGAAAGAAAAGCCATAAATCTTGGACAATGGTTGCTCTTCACATATGACAGGAGACTTTATGGTGTTGAAGAAAGTAGTAAAATATGATAGAGGGTTAATAACATTTGGCAATAATGGTGCCTCAAAGATTAAAGGTGATAGTGTTGCTAAAATTGGTGTAGAAAAGCTGATATCGAAGAAAGTGCTTTATATTGAAGGGCTAAAACACAATCTTATCAGTGTTAGCCAACTTTGTGATGATGGACATGAAGTTACTTTCAGCAAGAGTGGCTGCACAGTAAAGAGATTAAGTGATGGTGCAGTTCTTACTATGGGAGAAAGAACAAATGGAAACTTATACCAAGTTTCTAGAAGCAAAAACTCATACTACATGAGTACTAAAGATGAAAATTTGTTGTAGCATAAAAGATTAGGACATCTTGGACAAAAGGGACTAAACAAGTTGTCCAAAAATGAAGCTATGAAAGATGTACCCAAGCTGAGAAGAGAAAGAGATACAATTTGCAACATATGTCAAAAAGGGAAGATAGTGAATGCTCTCTACAAAAATGTGGAGATTCAAACAAAAAAGCTATTGGAGCTCATTCATTTGGACGTTTGTGGGCTTATGAGACAAAGATCAACAAAGGGTGATAAGTACTTTATTTCTTTCATTGATGATTTTACAAGAATGACTTGTATTATGTTCTTGAAATATAAGTCAAATGCTCTTAATAATTTCAAAAATTACAGAAGGCTGGCTAAAAATCAGTTGAGGGGAAAGGTTAAAAGGTTCAAGATAGACAATGGGATAGAATACACATGTAGTGAGTTTAAAAATTATTTTGAGAAGTATGGAGTAAAGCATGAATATGCTAGTTCCTACACACCTCAACAAAATTGAGTGGCTGAAAGGAAGAATAGAAGCCTAGTGGATATGGCAAGAACTATGTTGGTCGAGCAAGGTACTTCACATGGTTACTGGAGAGAGGCTATCACTACTATAACTCAGATTCAAAACAGATGCTTGATGAGACCATATATAAAAAAGACACCCTATAAGCTATGGAATGGAAAGAAGCCGAGTGTAAAACATTTTAAAGTGTTTGGAAGCTCGTGCCTCATTAAAATCAAAGGCAAGAATCTCGGCAAATTTGATAAGAAGGCTAATAAAGGCATATTCTTGGGCTATGTACTGAATGGAAAAGGCTTCAGATGTTATAACAAAAAGTTGTAGAAAATTGTGGACAGCTTTGATGTTAAAGTGATTGAAGATGGCTTTACAATGCAATCATAGCATGAGGAAGCTGAAGATGTCGTGTGTGACAATAAAAAGGAATCTAAAAGTGATGAATCCTAGGCAATTTAGTATGAGGAAGACGTTTATTCTCAAATTACAAGTGATGATGAAAAAGAATCAAGGCATTCCCAAACTCATAAAAGAGTCAGAGTTGAAGTTGAGGCTAAAAACATTATTGGTAGTAAAGATGATTCTGTGTAATTTAGAAGAAGACTAAGAGGTGGTGAACAAACCTCATTGATCTTTGAGGTTAAACCCAAGTTAGTGAAAGAAGCATTAAAGCACAAATAATGGGTGAGTGCTATGAATAAAGAGCTTAATCAAATAAAAAAGAATAACATTTGGTATTTAGTATTTAGAGCTAAAGGGAAAAACATCATTAAAAGCAAGTGGGTGTTCAGAAATAGGTTCAATAAAAATGGTGAGGTGGTAAGAAATAAGGCAAGACTTGTCTACAAAGGCTATTCACAAGTAGAAGGTGTTGACTTTGAAGAGACCTTTGCTCCTGTGGCCAGGCTTGAAACAATCAAGCATGGCCATTGTTTTTCAAAGAAATTACAAAGTTTATTAGATGAATGTGAAGTTTGCATTTCTAAATGGAGAGCTTGAAAAAGAGGTATTTATTGAACAGCTTGGTGTTTTTTACTTTGATCATTATGGTACAAGTGTGTGTAAATTGAACAAGGCTTTATATGGCTTAAAGCAACCTCCAAGAGCATGGTGTTCCAAGCTAGATACATGCTTCAAAGATATGAAGTTCAAAAAAGGGAATGTGGACAGCAATTATACGTAAAGGATGATAAATAAGACCAGTTAATTGTTATGGTTTATATTGATGACATAATCTTTACTACTGAAAATGAGGCCTTTTGCACTGCTTTTGTAATTAGATGAAGAAGAAGTTTGAGATGTCCATGCTAGGTGAAATGAAATTCTTCTTAGGGTTATAGGTTTTGCAAAGCAAGGATGGAATTTTTCTCTCCCAAGAAAAGTATGCCTATGAGCTATAAAAAAGGTTTAGGATGGAGAACTCTAAAGAAGTAAGCACTCCCATCACTATTGGAACAAAGTTAAGCAAAGATAAAGAAGGCAATATGGTTAATCAAAAGGAATATAAAAAGTTAATTGGAAGTTTACTGTATTTGATAGCATCAAGGCCTTATCTTATTTTTACTATAACACTTTATGCTAGATTTCAAAGTGAGCCCAAAGAATCTTATCTCATGGCTGTTAATAGAATTCTAAGATATGTGAAGGGCACAACAAATTATGAGCTGCTTTATGATAGAAGTGGACAACTTAATTTATATGGGTATATAAATGCTGATTAGGCTGGAAATTGTGATAACACAAGGTCAACATTAGGTGGTGCATTTTATTTGGGCAGTAGATATGTGTGCTGTAGAACATTGAGAGAGAACGGCAAAGAGAGTGATTGGCCAATGAGAGGAGCAGTGCCAAAGGGAGAAGAGAGGTGCAACAGCCACACCAAAGAAGGTGACAACTAAACTAAAGGGAGAAAGAGAAGGTGCAATAACCACCAGAAGGAAAAGGTGTAGTAGCCACCAAATAAAAAGGTGCAGTAGCAACCAAAGAAAGAAGGAGCAACAGAAACTAGCAATTGTAGCAAGAAGGAAACTAAAAATTACAGTAAGGAGGAAACTAACAATTGCAGTAAGAAGGAAACCAGCAATTGCAACAAGAAAGAAACCAGCAGTAGTAGCAAGGAGGAAATTAGCAATTGCAACAAGGAGGAAATCAGCAATTACAGCAAGGAGAAACCAGCAATTACAACAAGGAGAAACCAATAATTACATCAAAGAGAAGGCAGTAATTGTAGCAAAGAGAAGGTAGCAATTGCAGCAAATATAAGGTAGTAATTACAGTAGGAAGAAGGCAACAATTACAGCAAGAAGAAAGGAGCAATTACAACAAGAAGAAGGCAGCAATTGCAGTAAAAGGAGGCAGCACCGGCAACAAATAAGGCAGCACTGGCAGTAAGGGAAGAGAACTTACCAAGGGAGCAAGTGAGGTAGCACTGGCAGTAGAAGAAGAGAACCTACCAAGGCTGCAGGTGAGGCAGTACTGGCAGCAGAAGAAGAGAACCTGCTAAGGTAGTAGATGAGATAGCACCAGTAGTAAAAGGAGAGAACCTGCAATAAAGAGAACTTATAATAAAGATAAACTGCAACAGAGATAACCTGTGATGGAGATAACCTATAATGTAGATAACCTATAACAGAGAGAATTTGTAATGTAGAGAACCTGCTGAAGATAGAACCTACGAAGGAGAGACAGTAGCAGCAACGTAGAGAAACTGCAAAGAAAAGACTAACAAAGCTTGAGTAAAAATCAGCAGGAAGGAGAAAATCCGTTCTTGTAATAGTAGCCTGTGCACATTGAGTGATCCTTCTTAGGACAGTTTTAGTCTAAACGTTTTATGAACTTCTTAAAAAAGGGTGGGAGATCCTTGGAGTGATTAGGAGATCAGTCCTTCGAGTGATTGAGAGATCATCTCTTTTAGTGATTAGGAGATCAATCCATTGAGTAATCGAGAGATCATTGTAAGTGGTTAAGGAGCGATCCTTCCACAAGTGGTTAAAGAGTGATTCTTTCATAACATCAACTGTATCCCTTGATAAAAAGAGTGGATTGTGTGATTTAAGGTTGATCCTATCATAACGTAGATGTAACTTATATATTGTGCGTGAACCACGTAAAAATTGTTGTATGTTCTCAGATGCTCACGTTTGATTGATATTCATATAAACGCTCTCACATAAAGAAGCAAGATAAAAAATTGGATCATCAACTCTAACAAGTCATAGAGGTTTAATCTAGATAGATTTGTAAAAAGTAAGCATCTCACACTGATTCACCCTCTCCCCCTTTTAGTGTGAGACCTAAGAAGGTCCTTATCAATTGGATAAAGAAGACTCTAAAGAAGAAAATTATGATGATTCAAATGATGATGATGATGCAAAAAATGTGCTTAAATGATGAAAAAGAAATCTTCAAGTGATAAGGAATTAACCAAAGAGGAAGAGAATAAGTTGATGCAGCAATTTGAGAATGAATTAAGAGCTTGTTTATACAAAAATAGCGAGTTGAAAAAAGTGGTAAAGCATCTCAAGAAGCTGTATGAAGATTTTGCTGTTGATGAATCTGATCTCTAGGTGAAAGAAAAGGGGTTTGAAGTAAAAAAGAAGAAGTACATAAAGAGAATTGAGGAATTGAATGTATTTAAGGCAAAGCAAGGCAAGATACACGAAGATCTTGGTACTAAGGTGATTGCACAAGAGCAAAAGGTGCTGATTTTGCAAGCCAAGCTCCATAAGGCTAAGCACAAACTGAAGAAGTATGAATAAAGCTTTATACAAGCCATGGAAATGTGACGAGAGTCATCTTCAGTAGATGCCATCAAGAAGGATGCTACAAAAAAATTGGATGAATGTCTAAGCAACAAAGACCTCATTCCATAGGGAAGAAAGGACTTGGCTATGTTGAAAAGTCAAATGATAGGGTAGCAGAGAGGAAGAAAATTGTGTTTGTACCTAAAAGCAAACATAATGATGTTGTGGAGAAGAAAACCCAACCTAAGCTAAAATGGGTTAGGAAAAAGGTGATGAAAACTCCTATCTAAAGGAGACAAGTTGTCAAAGATAGAAAGAAGGCAACCACAATAGTTGCTGAAGATAGGAGACATGAACTTGGTGAAAGAAGAAAATTCAGATTTGAAGGATTTTGTTAGAGCTGTGGTAAGTATAGGCATAAGGTTAGTGTGTGCTAAAGTAATGAGCCTTAAGTGAAAAGCAATCATATGCCACTGAGAAATAGATTTGATATATTGGGAGAAATCTGTGGAAGATGCGTAAAGGTTGGACATACCGCTGAGGATTGCTTAACATTACTGCCCAATCAAAGAGTACAAAGAAGAATGCTTACATATGCTTTTACATTCGGCTAAAGAAGAGGAAAAGGAAGAGAAATGGCTATGGTTGTGGAAGTAGTCTTAAAAGCTTCCAAGAAAGAAAAGTTATGGATCCTAAACAGTGGTTGCTTTTCACACATGACAGGAGATTCCAAGGTGTTGAAGAAAGTAGTAAAGTGTAATGGAGGGTCAATTACATTTGGTAATGATGGTGTCTTAAGGATTAAAGGTGTTGATGTTGCTAAAATTGGTGTAGAAAAACTAAAATCAAAGGAAATGCTTTATGTTGAAGGGTTAAAACACAATCTTATCTGTGTTAGCCAACTTTGTGATGATAGACATAAAGTTACTTTCAGCAAGAGACTACAGTAAAGAGATTAAGTGATGGTGTTGTTCTAATTATGGGAGAAAGAACAATTGGAAATTTATACCAAGTTTTTATAAGCAAAAACACATTTTACATTAGCACTTAAAGATGAGAATTTATTGTAACACAGGAGATTGGGACATCTTGAACAAAAAGGGCTAAACAAGTTGTCCAAAAATGAAGTTGTGAAAGATATATCCAAGCTGAAAATAGAAAGAAATACCATTTGCAGCAAGTGTAAAAAAGGGAAGATGGTGAATGCTCCCCATAAAAATGTGGAGATTCAAACAAAGAAGTTATTGGAGCTCATTCATTTAGACGTTTGTGGGCTTATGAGACAAAGATCAACAAGGGATGATAGGTACTTCATTTGTTTCATCAATGATTTTACAAGAATGACTTGTATTATGTTCTTGAAACATAAGTCAAATGCTTTCAATAATTTCAAAAGCTACAGGAGGCTGGCTGAAAATTAGTTAGGGGGAAAAATTAAAAGGGTTAGGATAGACAATGGGATAGAATACACATGTAGTGAATTTGAAAATTATTTGGAGAAGTATGGAGTGAAGCATGAATATACTAGTCCCTACACACCCCAACAAAATGGTGTGGCTAAAAGGAAGAATAAAAGCCTAGTGGATATAATAAAAACCATGTTGGCTAAGCATGATACTTCACATAGCTACTAGAGAGAGCCTATCACTACTACAACTCAAATTCAAAACAAATGCTTGATGAGATCACATATAGAGAAGACACCCTATGAGCTATGGAATGGAAATAAGCCAAGTGTAAAACATTTTAAAGTATTTGGAAGTCCATGTCACATTAAAATCAAAGGCAAGAATCTCGGTAAATTTGATGAAAAGGCTGATGAAGGCATATTCTTAGGTTATGTATGGAATGGAAAAGGCTTCAAATGTTATAACAAAAGGTTGTAGAAAATTGTGGATAGCTTTAATGTTAAAATGATTGAAGATGGTTTTACAATGCAATCATAGCATAAAGAAGCTAAAGATGTTGTGTGTGACAACAGAAAGGAATGTAAAAGTGATGAATTTGAGGCTATTCAGCATAAGGAAGACGTTGATTCTCCAATTACAAGTGAAGAAGAAGAAGAATTAAGACATTCCCAAACTCATAAAAGAGTCAAAGTTGAAGTTGAGGCTAAAAACATTATTGGTAGTAAAGAGGATTCTGTGTAGACTAGAAAAAGACTAAGAGTTGGTAAACAAACCTCATTGATCTTCGAGGACAAGGCTTTATATGTCTTAAAGCAAGCTCAAAGAGTATGGTATTCCAAGATAGATATATAGCTCAAAGATATGAAGTTCAAAAAAGGAAATATGGACAATAACTTATACATAAAAGAAGATAAACCTCTAAGATTATGTTGATGACATAATCTTTACTACTGAAAATAAAGCCCTTTGCACTGCTTTTGTCAATCAGATGAAGAAGAAGTTTGAGATATCCATGCTAGGTGAAATGAAATTCGTCTTAGGGTTATAGGTTTTGCAAAGCAAGGTTGGAATTTTTCACTCCTAAGAAAAGTATGCTTATGAGCTATTAAAAAGGTTTGGGATGGAGAACTCTAAAGAAGTAAGCACTCCCATCACTGTTGGAACAAAGTTAAGCAAAGATAAAAAAGGCAACATGGTTGATCAAAAGGAATATAGAAAGTTGATTGGAAGTTTATTATATTTGACAGCATCAAGGCCTGATCTTGTTTTTACTGTAACACTTTATGCCAAATTTGAAAGTGAGCCTAAGGAATCTCATCTTATGGCTGCTAAGAGAATTCTGAGATATGTGAAGGGCACAACAAATTATGGGTTGCTTTATGATAGAAGTGGACAACTTAATTTATATGGGTATATAGATGTTGATTAAGCTGGAAATTGTGATGAGAGAAGGTTAAAGTCAAGTGGTGCATTTTATTTGGGCATTAAATGTGTTTCATGGCATAGTAAGAAGCAAAATTTAATGACTTTAAGTACTGCGGAGACTAAATATGTGGCTACTACTCAAGCTTGTACTCAACTGCTATGGATGAAACAACAGCTTAAAGATATGAAGGTGGATGTGCAGTTGTCATTGCTAATTGGTTATGACAACCAAAGTGCCATCAATTTATCAAAGAATCCTGTCCAACACTCTAGATCTAAACATATTGAAATCAAGTACCACTTTATTAAGGAAAAAGTGGAGAAAAATGAAGTAAAGTTGGAGTATGTGCTTACTGCGAAGCAAGTTACAGATATATTCACCAAACCTCTATCAAGAAAGATGTTCTAGAAGTTAAGGTTAACCTTATATGTTCAACCACCCCCATGAGGCTGAGGTATGCCTCCAACCCCTCTCCCTTTCTCTCTTTTATTATTCTTTGGATTTATTGTCAAAGGGGGAGATATTTTGCATAAATCCAAAGAGAGTATATACTGATTAAAAAAGGAGTAGCTTGATAAATAAAGGGGGAGAAATTGTCAAAGGGGCGAAGCAAAAGAAAAGGGGAGTTTGTTTCAAAATTGGAATCATACCCAATGCAAAAAGGGAGATACATGTTTCAGGGGGAATACATTACTAATTATTGGATTTAATGTGTTGCCAATAAATCCAAAGGGGGAGATTGTTGAGTCCATCTTTGATGGCTAATGTTAGATTTGTTGTCAACAGCATCTCACATAGTTGTTCTTGTTGATTTGATATTTTGAATACCATTGAGATGCAAAGAGGTCGTTAGTCAAAACCATTAATGGTAGGTCACCTCTGAAGTTAATGAGTTAATGTTGACTATTGACTCTAAATTTTAAATGTCAAGGCTGACCGTTAACCCTTGACCATTGACCTTAAATTTTAGGAAGTCAATGTTGACCGTTGAGCCTAAATTTTAAGAATCATATCTGACCATTAATTGCAGGGCAACCCTTGGGAATCAATGCTGACCATTGATGATTAGGCAACCTTAAAACTCAAGGCTTATAAATACATCCATGCATCTTTCAAAAGATATGTGTGCTATAGAAAATTGAGAAAAAATGATAAAGAAAGTGACTAGCCAAAGAGAGGAGCAGCGACAAAGGGAGAAGAAGGTGTGTAGCGGCAACTAATTAACCACTCCAAGGAAAGGTGTGCAATGACAAAGGCAGAAGAGAGGTGCAATAACCATACCAAAAAAAGTGACGGTCAAACCAAGGGAGAAGGAAAAGGTGCAATAGCAATCAAAGGAAGAAGGAGCAATAGAAACCAACAATTGCAGTAAAAAGGAAACCAGAAATTGTAGCAACGAGGAAACTAACAACTGCAGCAAGAAGGAAACCAATAATTGTAGTAAGAAAGAAACCAGCAATTGCAACAAGAAGGAAATCAGTAATTATAGCAAGGAGAAACCAGTAATTGCAAAAAGGAGAAACCAACAATTATAGCAAGGAGAAGGCAGCAATTACAGCTGGAAAAAGGCAGCAATTGCAGCAAGGAAAATGGAGCAATTGTAGCAAAAACAGGGCAGCAATTGCAGCAAAAGAAGGCAGTACCGATAACAAAAGAAGAGAACCTGCCAAGGCAGCAGGTGAGACAGCACCAACAGCAAAGGGAGACAACCTACAATGGAGAGAACCTATAGTAAAGAACCTACAACAAAGATAAGTTGCTGTTAAAATAACTTGCAGTGTAGATAACCTACAGCGTAGATAACCTTTAGTGTAAAGAACCTGCAAAGAGAGAACCTGTGAAGGCAAGACAGCAGCAGTAGCATAAAGAAACTGCATAGAAAAGACCAGTAAAGCTTGAGCAAAGAGTGGCAATAATGAAGGAGAATATCTGCTTTCTGCAATAGCAGCTTGTGCACATTAAGTGATCCTTCTTAGGAAAGTTTTAGTCCAAACATTTTATGAATTTCTTAAAAAAAGGTAAGAAACCCTTAGAGTGATCAGGAGATCAGTCCTTTGAGTGATTGGGAGATCAATCTATTGAGTGATTAGAAGATCAAGTCTTTGATCAAGAGATCATTGTAAGTGGTTAAGGAGTGATCCTTCCACAAATGGTTAAAGAGTGATCCTTCTACAACATTAACTGTATCCCTTGATAACAAGAGTGGATTGTGTGATTTAGGAGTGATTCTATCATAACGTAGACGTAACTCACACATTGCAGGTAAACCACATAAAAATTATGTGTGTGTTCTCGAGTGCTCACGCTTGATTGATATTCATACGATTGCTCTCACATAAAGAAGCAAGATAAAAATTAGATCATCGATTTTAACAAGTCATAGAGGTTTAATTTAGACGTATTTGTAAAAAGTAAGCATCTCACACTAATTCAACCCCTCCCCCTCTTAGTGTGAGACCTAAGAAGGTCCTCATCACTTAGGCCATATAAATGAAGCTTTGATGAATACTATTAAGATGTAATGGATATGTTGAGAATTGTTGAAATGCTAAAAGGTATTATCACTTGCAAATGAGATTGTGTGGTGGTTAAATCTAATTCTTACATAAAATTCCTTTAATGCCAAAGTTTGGCAAAATTTAATCTTTATCATAGTTCTTGATTTAGGTCATAACCTAAACTCGTATGATAATGGGATAAATGTTTAAGGTGATACTGTTTTTTATAATTTCCCTAATAGATTTAATTATGTGGATAGTGAAGTTTATAAGATTGATTTTTTTCCTTAGTTACTTTAACTAAAAAGAAGTATTAATCTTAACATTGTATATGATAAGTTAGGTCAAGTTGGGCAATAAAAACATAAGAGTTAAGTTAGAGAAAACTCTATTAGACTTACTTACTTATGTTGATATGGCCAAATATGACTATGACATAGTTGTGAAAAAATAATTTAAAGCTATTTGAAAGGCAATCAAAATTATATTTATATTCCTAATAATCCATTCTAATAGCTATATGCTTATAAATACAAAGACAAGGCATTAGATTGGACGTTTCATTATATTTGTAAATGATATTGATCTTTTGGTCATATGTATGATCTTCCATAACTCTAAGCATGAGATTACTTTTTGATGAAATTTGCGAAGTTAAGAATCAAAAGAATAATAAAAAAAAGGGTCTAATAAGATGATTGAAAGCATGAGCATCTATTTAAGCATTATAATGCATTCAATAATGAAAATAAGGAAATGTTGAGCCTATTTTTTATGGCTAATGTTGGATTTGTTGTCAATACTATCTCACATAGTTGTATGTGTTGATTTGATGTTATGAATGTCACTAAGATGCAGATAGGTCATTGGGCAAAACCTTTGATGGCAGGTCAACCCTAAAGTTGATGAGTTAATGTTAACCGTTGACCCTAAATTTTAAAGGTCAAAGATGGCCATTGACCCTTGACCATTTATCCTAAATTTTATAAATCAAATCTGGCTGTTGATTGTAGGGCAACCTTTGAGAATCAATGTTGGCCATTGATAAGTGTGCAACCCTAATCTCAAGGCTCTATAAATAACTCTATGTACCTTATAAAACATGTGTGTATGTTGCAGAAAATTGAGAGAGAACGACCAATCTAAAAGCCAAGGAGAGGTGAACAGTAAAAAGAGAGGCAACCACCAAAGGAAAGAGTGACCAACTAAGGCAAAAGAGGCAGCCATTAAGGAAGGTGCAGCAGCAGCCGGCTAAGAGAGTTGCAGCTAAAGAGAGGTGCAGCACCAAAGAGAGTGCAGTAATCGGCCAAGGAGATTGTTGCAGCAACCGACCAAAGAAGAGGTGATAGTAACCACCAAAGAAAGAGACAGTCACACTAACCGAAGAAGGAGTTGTAGTAACTGGTAGCCACACCAACCGAAAGAGGAATTGCAATAACCGATAGCCACACCAACTGAAGGAGGAGTTGCAATAACCGACAACCACACCAAAGGGGGAAAAAGAAGGTTGTAACTAGCCAAACCAATCAAGGAAGAAGTTGCAGCAGCCATAACAAACCAGAGGAGAGGACTTGCAATAGCCACACCAAAGAAAGAAAAAGGTAGCAATCAACCAAACCAAAAGGAAAATGAGTTGCGGTAGCCACCCAAGGAAACCTACAATTATAGCAAGGAAATCAGCAAATTGCAGCAAGGAGAAAGAACCTATTGCAGCAAAGGCAAGAAGCTATACCAGCAGCATATCTTGCACAACACCAACAGCTGCTTGTAACACCAATAGCAGTCCATAACACCAACAGCAGCCCATAACACTAGCAGCAACTTGCAACACTAGCAGCAGCTCGCAACACCAGTAGTAACCCGCAACACCAATAGCAACCCGCAACACCAACAACAGCCCACAACACCAGCAACAACCCACAACACTAGTAGCAACCTGCAACACCAACAGTACATCCCCTGGCACTAGTAGGTATAAGCAGACAACTAGCAATTGCAGTGCCAATAGCAAGTCCAATGGGTAATACCAGCAATTGCAATGCCAACAACAAATCCAACAAGCAATACCAATAATTGTAGTGCCAGCAGCAAGTCCAACAAGTAATACTAGCAATTACAGCAGCAGCGGCAAGCAATAGCAGCAAGGGTAGGGAGCTACACCAGCAAATTGTAGTAGCACAACCAGTAACTTGGAGTAGCATAACCTATAGTAGCACAATCTACAATAATGGGAGAAAGCAGCATACAGCACAACCAATAATTGCAACAATGGGTAAAAGTATTGTGCAACACAACCAACAATTGCAGCAACGGAAGAAAGCAGCATGCAACACAACTAGCAGCAATTACAGTAGCAAGGGAAGTAGCAATAGCAGCATGTGCAGGCAACGAAACAGCAAATGCAAGCAACAATAGCAACACGTGCAAGTAGCAATAGCAACAAGTGCAGGCATGACTAATAGCAGGTCCGATAGCTTGCAACAGTAGAGGAGGTAACCTGCCAAGGCAACTTGTGCATATTAAGTGATCCTTCTCAGGAATGTGTTAGTTACTAACCTCTTGATAAACTTGTTAAAAAAGGGTAGGATACCCTTAGAGTGATCAGGAGATCAATCCATTAAGTAATCAGAAGATCAAACCTTTGAATGATCGGGAAATCATCATAAGTGGTTAAGGAGTGATCCTTCAAACCATAATTGTATCCCTTAATAACAAGAGTAGATTGTGTACATTAAGAGTGATCCTATCACACCATAGACGTAGCTCACACATTATGGGTGAACCATGTAAAAATTGTTATGTATTCTTAGGTACTTGCATTTGATTGATATGTGTATGACCACTCTCACATAAAGCAAAAAAATAAAAATTGGATCATTGGATTTAACAAGTCACAGAGGTTAAATTCATAAATATTTATAAAAATTGAACATCTCACACTGATTCACCCCCTCTCCCTTTCAATGTAAGACCTAAGAAGGTCCTTATCAAATGGTATTAGATCCAATTTCCTTTGTTGATCTAATTTGCTTGCTTTGATTTGAAGTTGTTTGTTGCTGCTGTAAATTTTTATCTCTACTACTGATTGATATAATGAATAGCTTGAACAATGTTAACAACAAGAGCATCCTTACTTTTGATGGACAAAATTATCTATTATCAAAGAATAGAATGCTCCTATATCTGATGTCACTTGGTTTGAGTGTATTTAAATCTACCATTAATGGCTTCATCCCTATTGCTGAAGGTGCTGTTATGACGCCTATTGATAAGAAGAATTTGGAGTGTGATGGAAAGGCAAGAAATGCCTTGTATGCCTCCTTATCAGACAAAGAATTCACCAAAGTGATGAGGTGCAACACAGCCAAACAAATTTGGGACAAACAAAAGAATATTTACAAAGGAGACAAGGTTGTGAAAGAAGCCAAGCTACAAATCTAGAGGAGCAAATTTGAAGACATAAAGATGCAGAATGATGAATCTGTAGATGTCTTCTTCACAAGAGTTAACAAAATTATGTTCTTTATTAGAGGCTATGGAAAGGACATCAATGATGCTACTGTGGTAAGGAAAATACGTAGAACCTTATCAGAAGCTTACAATGACAAAGTTTCCTCTATAGATAGAGACTTGGATAAGGTGCCTTTAAATGATTTACACAGCATAGTGGTGGCTTATGAAATAAGAATAGCCCCAATGAAAAAAGAAAATAAGTCTTAGGCGAAGAAGGAGTTGGCCTTCAAGGCAATTAAGAACTTAAAGATTAAAGACTAAGAAGAAGAATCCGACAGTAACTCTGAAAAAGAAGATGGTGATACTAAACTAGATGAAGTCATGGCATACATCACCAACAATATGAGGAAAGGAAAAGGGAAGTACAAGGAAAAATTACCCCTGAAATGCTTTAACTGTGGAGACATATGGCACTTTGTCGTGGATTGCCCAAAGAGAAGAGAAGCAAACAATGATGATAATGATAAGTTGGTCCCATTGAAGTGAATAAAGAAATTTAGCTATTT
Source organism: Ceriops tagal (assembly GCA_021533255.1). Classification (NCBI taxonomy): domain Eukaryota; kingdom Viridiplantae; phylum Streptophyta; class Magnoliopsida; order Malpighiales; family Rhizophoraceae; genus Ceriops; species Ceriops tagal. The sequence continues at coordinate 4,534,579 of CM038608.1, forward strand.
TAAAGTTGGAAATTCAAGTGCCAAAAGGAAAAGGCAATTCTTCAGATCCAAAAGAAGAAATTATTTAAGCAAGTTGGATAAAGAAGTTAATGATGATTCTGATGATAATGCTATAGAAAATGTGATGGTTGCTAAAGTAAATGATGTTCTAGAATCTTTAAGTGATGAGGAATCAATAGAAGAAGAAGAGGATGAGTTGGTTCAGTAACTTGAGAATGAATTGAGAACTTGTTTACACAAAAATAGTAAGCTGGAAATTAAGGTAAAGCATCTCAAAAAACTGTATGAAAATTCTACTATTGATGAATATGATCTCCATGTGAAAGTAAAGGAGTTTGAAGCAAAAGAGAAGGAGTACTTGAAGAGAATTGAGGAGCTAATCATACTTGAGGCAGAGCAAGGAAAGATACACGAAGATCTTGGTGCTAAGGTAATTGTACAAGAGTAAGAGGTGCTGATTTCACAAGCCAAGCTTTATAAGGCGGAGTCTGAATTGAGGAAGCATAAAGAAAGCTTTATGCAAGCCATGGAAGTGAAAGGAAAGTCATCTTCAGCAAATGTCATTAAGGAAGATGCTACCAAGAAGTTGGATGAGTGTTTAAGTAATTAAAAACCTCATTCTATGGGGAAGAAAGGAGTTGACTATATTGAAAAGTCAAGTGAGAAGGTAAAAGATAAGAAGAAAATTGTGTTTGTACCTAAAAGTAAGCACAATGACGTGATGGAGAAAAGAAACCAACCCAAGCTAAAATGAGTTAGGAAATATGTGGTGAAGAATCTCATCCAAAGGAGACAGTTTGTCAAAGATGGAGAAAAGGTTGCCACAACAGTTGTTGAAGAAAAGAGACATGAACTTACTAAAAGAAGAAAATCCAAATTTAAAGGATTATGCTGGAGCTGTGGTAAGTATGGGCACAAGGCTAATGTGTGCTAGAATAATAGGCTAATAATGGAGAGAAATGTGAGACCAGAGTCTAGGGGGAGACTTTATCAAGAAAGGAGACAATCTCAGGTGAAAAGAAGTCATATTCCATTGAGAAACAAATTTGATTTACTGGGAGAAATATGTGGAAGATGCGAAAGGGTTGGACACACTACTGAAGATTGCTTGACATTGCTGCCCAATCAAAGAGTGTGAAGGAGAAAACCTCCACGTGCTCTCACATTTGGCAAAACATTGTTGCCCAATTAAGGAGTGCAAAGGAGAACATCTACATATACTCCTATATTTAGTCAAAGAAGGAGAAGAGGAAGAGAAACGACTATGGTTATGGAAGTAGCCTTAAAAGCTTCCAAGAAAGAAAAGCCATAGATCCTGGATAATGGCTACTCTTCACACATGACAAGAGACTCCAAGATGTTAAAGGGAATAGTAAAATATGATGAAAGGTTAGTTAGATTTGGCAATGATGGTGCCTTAAAGATTCAAGGTATCAGTGCTACTGAAATTGGTGTAGAAAAAACTAAAATCAAAGAAAATGCTTTACGTTGAAGGGCTAAAACACAATCTCATCAGTGTTAGCTAGCTTTGTGATGATGGACATGAAGTTACTTTCAACAAGAGTGGCTGCACAATAAAGAGATTAAGAAATGGTGATGTTCTTACTAAGGGTGAAAGAACAAGTGAAAACTTGTACCAAGTTTCCAAAAGTAAAAACACATGTTACATAAGCACTAAAGATAAGAATTTGTTGTGGCATAAAAGATTGGGAAATCTTGGACAAAAGAGGCTAAATTTATGTATTCAATTACCCCTTAGAGGCTGAGGTATCCTCTAACCCCTCTCCCTTTCCTCTTTTAATGTTCTTTAGATTTGTTATCAAAGAGGGAGATATTTGGCATAAATCCAGAGAGAGTATATATTGATTAAAAGGGAGAGTAGCTTGATAAATAAAGGGGAAGAAACAATCAAAAGGGAGAAGCAGAAAAAGGAGTAGTTCAAAATTGTTCCTAGTTAAGGGAGATGTATGTTACAGGGGGAATTGTGGAGTTAAAGATCATTCTGAGTTAAGGGACATGCACACTTTAGGGGGAGCTGTGAATGTCAAAGGTTGTTATATATGCTTTACTAAATATTGGATTTAATGTGTTGCCAACAAATCCAATGGGGGAGATTGTTGAGCCCATCTTTGATGACTAATGTTGGATTTGTTGTCAACACCATCTCAGATGGTTGTATGTGTTGATTTGATGTTATGAATGTCGTTGAGATATAGAGAGGTCATTGGGCAAAACCGTTGATGGTAGGTCAACCTTGAAGTTGATGAGTCAATGTTGACCGTTGACCTTAAATTTTAAGGATCAAAGCTAGTCATTGACCCTAAATTTTAGGAATCAAATCTGGTTGTCGATTGTAGGGCAACCTTTAGGAATCAATGTTGGATATTAATAAGTGTGCAACCCTAATCTCAAGTTTCTATAAATAACCCCATACAACTTGCAAGACATGTGTGTGTGCTGCAGAAAATTGAAAGAGAATAGCAAACCTAAAAGCCAAGGAGAGGTGAATGACAAAGAGAAAGTCAACCACCAAAGAGATAGCAACCAGCCAAGGCAAAGGAGGAAGCCACCAAGGAAGGTGCAGCAATAGTCAGCCAAGAGAGTTACAGCCAAGGAGTGGTGTAACTAGCCAAGTGAGGTGTAGCACAAAGGAGAGTGCAACATCCGACCAAGGAGATTGCAACAACAGTTGGCCAAAGAAGAGGTGATAGCAACCACCAAAGAAGAAGGCAGCCACACCAACCGAAAGAGGAGTTCTAGCAACCGGTAGCCACGCCAAAGGGAGAAGAAGAAGGCAGCAACCCACCAAACCAATTAAGGAAGAAGTTACAGCAACCACACCAAACTAGAGGAGAGAGCTTATAGTAGCCACACCAAAGAAAGAAGAAGGCAACAGCCAACCAAACCAAAGGGAAAAGGAGTTGTGGCAGCCACCCAAGGAAACCTACAATTACAGCAAGGAATTAGTAGATTGCAGCAAGGAGAAGGAACCTATTGCAACAAGGGCAAGGAGCTATACCAGTAGCACATCCTGTAATACTAGCAGCATATCTTGCATAATACCAACAACAGCCTACAACACCAATAGCAGTAACTCGTAACATAAGTAGCAACCCGTAACACCTGCAATAACCCGCAACACCAGTAGCTCATCCCACAGCACCAATAGGTATAGGTAGATAACCATTTTTTGCAACGTCAGTAGCAAGTCTAGTAGGCAATACCAGTAATTATAACGCCAATAGCAAGTCCAACAAATAATACTAGCAATTGCAATACCAACAGCAAGTCCAGCAGGTAATACCAATAATTACAGTGCTAGCAGCAAGTCTAGTAGGTAATACCAGTAATTGTAGCACCAGCAGCAAGTAATAATAGCAAGGGCAGGGAGTTATACCAATAAATTGCAATAGCACAACCAGCATCTTGCAGCAATACAACCTGCAGTAGCACAATCTACAGCAATGAGAGAAAGTAGCGTGCAGCATAACCAACAATTATAACAATGGGAGATGCAATGTGTAGCATAACTAGCAATTGCAGTAACAGGTGAAAGCAACGTACCTTACAATCAATAATTGTAGCAGCGAGAGAAAGCAAGCAACATGCAGCATAACCAATAGCAATTGCAATAGCAAAGGAAGCAGCAATAACAGCATGTACTGGCAACGATAGCAGCAAGTGCAGGCAGCAATAGCAACACGTGCAGGCAGCAATAATAGCAAGTGCAGGCTTGACCAACAACAAGTTTGGTAGCTTGTAGCAATAGGGAAGAAAACTTGCCTTGGTAGCAAGACTAATAGTTTATAGCAACAGAAGAGGCAACCTACCAAGGTAGTAGAGGAGGCAACCTACCAAGGCAATAGGTGAGGAAACCTACTAAAGCAGCAGGTAAGGTAGCACCAGTAACAAAGGAAGAAACCTGCCAAAGCAGTAGGTGAGGAAACCTATCAAGGCAATAGGTGAGGTAACACTAATAGTAAAGGAAGAAATCTATCAAAGTAGTCAGTGATGCAACACTAATAGTAAAGGAAAAGAACCTACCAAGGCCAAAAGAGGTAGCACCGACAGCAGGAAGAGAGAACTTGTCAAGCTAGTAAGGGAGGCAACACCGATAGCAGAAGAGAGAACCTATCAAGGCAGCAGGTAAAGCAACACTGATAGCAAGGGGAGAGAAATTACAATAAAGATAACTAGCAATGAAGAGAACCTGTAAAAAAGAGAACTTGTAGTAAAGATAACCTACAACGGAGATAACTTGTAGAGAAGAGACCTACAAAGCCTGAGCAAAGACTAGCAATGAGGAAAGAAAAGATCTGTTTTTTGCAACAGTAGCCAGTACACATTGAGTGATCTATCTCAGGGAAGTCATTGTCATAAACTAATTATGTATTTTGTGAAAAAGGGTAGGATACCCTTGGAGTGATCAGGAGATCATCGTAAGTGGTTAAGGAGTGATCCTTCCACATCCAAACTGTATCCCTTGATAATAAAAGTGGATTGTGTGATTTAGGAGTGATCCTATCACACCGTGGACGTAGCTCACACATTATGGGTGAACCACGTAAAAATTGTCGTGTGTTCTTAGATGCTTGTGTTTGATTGATATCTATATAGCCACTCTCACATAAAGAAGATCTAACAAGTCACAAAGGTTAAATCCAAAAATATTTATAAAAAATGAACATCTCACACTGATTTACCCCTTCCTTCTCTTAGTGTGAGACCTATAAAGGTCCTCATCAGGAAATGTGGTAAGTAGTTGTTTAAATGACTTTGCAATAAAATGTTATTACAATGGGAGGAATAAAACGTTATATAAGCTTGTAACATTAATGATAACAAAAGAAGAAATGTGCAAATATCTTATTTACAATATGTAGAAAAGAGTGCATCTTATATGTTTTAACCTTATACCTTAAATTGCACCATTCGTTACTTTATAAGCTAAAAGTAGGTAAGAAGGTAGATAAGAAATCTTACCTGAGTAGTTTACAATGCTAAAGGTTAGTTGCCATTATTTATAACCTTTTACTAAAAAGTTGCTTTTATGTCCAAAGATGGAATCTTTGGGGATCTAATGAATATTACCATAAGGGTTAGTGTTTATTGATGAATGAACATGTGGGAGTGTGAGAAAATTAGACCCATAAGATATAATGTTTTGAAGAGAACAAGTTTTTAGTATAAATGTAGTTGAATAAGAATTCTAATTTATGGTGAATTAAAAGATTAACGAGCTAAATGGTGTACTAAGGTGTTAAGTTAAGATAAATGATGGCTTCTCTGATTACACTTAAGTTATTTAAAGCATTTGGTTCTTGAAAAGTTCAATTGCATAGAAGCAATCATAGAGTGATCAAACTTAAGGAATTTAAAAATTGAATAAGATGCTAAGTTAGCTACTTGCCAAGATGATTGAGAGCTTAAAGGAATTTGAGATACTCTTTTACCCTACTTATTATTAATAGGAGATAGTCAATGAAACCTAATCGTATTTAAGTCATGAAAGTTTTTTATTTAGGCATAAAAGAACAGAGAATTGGTCGATTCTCGTACATATGCCAAGTAGATAAATATGATGATATAAGACTTGTTTGATGGTAAAAAATATATGCCTAATAAGATGGCATATCATTTTATGAACCTTAAATGTTTATGTGTAATTTGCATAATTCTCACCATATTTGTACTTTTAGATTTAGAATTATATAAAACATAATAAAAAGTTGTTTTCTTATGTGGAGAACTAATTAGAACATGCATGCATAGAATGAATACTAATTTTCATTATGAAAGGACAATAATGCAAAACTTATAAACTCTAATATTTAATTTTTGACCTAAAATGATCGGTTAGTATGTGGCAATTCTATATATTTAAGTTGACAAGGTATGAGTGATGGGAGATTACAAGGAGTTTGTTAAAATCATTAGAGAATAATTGTCTTCTTCTTTATGATTAAAGTACAAAGGTGATCTATGCACACATAACTATCCTTGGTTTGATGAGTAAAACCAATAAATTATATGAGAAAAGTTCTTTAATAGTTTTATTAGAGAAACATAACTCTAATGACATTCCATAATCAATTGAAAGGATGTAAGTCTTATAATGTATCAATTGACTTCTTAAATCAAATAATACAATAGTAATGGCACCTTAGTTCAATATGATTATAGGCAAACAATATTGCATGTTTGAATTGCACAATAGTCATTCAAGCCAACAAAAAAATTTGATTCCATACATGTATAAAAAATGTAATTAAGGTGATATTAGAATTTTTGATAGGTTTTACAAGCTACTCTTTATATCATTAAGAGTGATACAATGAGGAAAACTATATTGAGAATAATAACTTGATTAAGTGAAAAATGGTAGATAAATTTGCTTGCTTGCATAATAATGAGACTATTACATGGAAAAGTAAAAAATCACATATGCGTAGCTTTATATAAATGAAGGTAAAGTTTGCTATATGTGTTTAGTTGTAGTAAGTGTTAATATTTGCTTGAAAAGATCTTTGAAATGTTAAAAATTACCATAAATTGCAACTCTTTTTACATGATAATTTAGTAAAGTGACACTTACTCGAAAGATATTAAGTGAGACATTAAACTCAATTATATTAAATTGAGGTATAACTCAATGAAAGACACAATATCACAAATAAAAAAGTCTCTTATTAAATCTTTGACTTGTAATTAGTTTGTATTTGAGTTGTAGTTGAACTTGTACTTACGTGCCAAAAAAGGAAAAGAGGAAAAAAGGAAAAAAAGGAAAATTGGAAAAAATAGAAAAGAAAAAAAGAAAGAAAAAATAGGAAATAAAAAAGAGAAAAAAATGAAAAATTTAATGCTTTATTATTAAGGTCTAAATTAAAAGTCCAATTAAAAATTGTGAGGCCTAAGTATAAAGTCTAAGAGCCCAACCCTTTATGAACTGAGAAGGAAACAAAATCCTTATAGCATTTAATTTTGAAGCATAAGGCCTAATACAACTAGTCAAATTACAAAAATAAAAAAAAAAGCCCAAAGGATAGACCTTTAACAACTATAGTGACCCATTTAAGGCAACAAGAAAATAGGCCTCTAGATTCAAAAAAGGCCGAAGTTATGAGGTAGCAAGTTAACTCTAATAGGCTTAAGGGATGTCTAAGTCTATCAACAAAGCCTAAATTGGTACTTGGCCATAAGTGCAGCCACAACTTAAGTGTATTGTTTGTTACAATACACAAAGTACAATTTTAATAATAAAAAATGAAAAAACTTATGAATCTTTATTGGCCAATCAAATGGAACCAACCAACTTTTGAATAAAAAAGGTTCTAGCTACAAAAAAGGTAAAAAAAAAAAGAATAAGAAAAGGAAGAAGCAGAAATAAAACAAGTAATAAATAAAGAAAAAAATGAAATTATAAAGGGAACAAAAAAAATTAGCAACAAAAGAAGAGAGTAACTAGTGGCAATAGAGTAATAATAATAAAGAAAGAAAAACACAATAAAAAGTATATGCATACGTAGAAAAAAATGCAAAAACTTAAAATCACTATCACAAAAATAGCTTCTTTCTTTCATTTTTATTATATTTAATAAGAGAGAGGAAAAATAATTGTAAGGTTATTTTGTCAAAACTAAGAGTAGAAAGCAACAAAAATATCTCAATTAAACCATAAGTGTACTAATGAAAGTGATATATAAGGTACTACAACATTCATAAATCATTTTTCTCATTTTTTATAGTTATTATTAAGAATACTAAAAAGAAAAGAGACGTTGAGTAATTTATTATTTTAAATATATCTATTATGTTTAAGAAAAGTTGAAAAAGTTGAGAATAGATGTTATGGAGTTGAAATCTTAAAGAATGGATTATGAAATACAATAAGCATTTTTCAATATGTAATATTCATAGTGAAGATAAGTTAGAGTTGGTTGTAATGTATTTAGGCAAATAAGTAGAACTATGGTTTAAAGGTTGGTTAGTAAATTAGACAAAGGTGACTTAGGAGAAATTTGCAAACAATTAATGTGTATGATTTAGGACTAGTAAATTTTTTGATGTGGTATAAGAGTTTAGCAAATTTAGTTAAAATAAACCCTTGTAGAAATATTAGGAGAGATTTAGAAAGTTAAAGGCATTAATGAAGGAATCAAACCCTTATTTAATAGAAGAATACTCTATGTCTAGTTATATAAGTGGATTAAATGGTTTTATTAGATTAGCTATGAAAATGTAAGAAACTAAATCATTGAGTCATCTCTGTATGAATTATCTAAGCTATATGAAGAGGTAGTCTTTGGCTTAGGAAAGGCTAATAAGCAAATGATAAGGAGGGCTATGGGAAGTAATGTTGACACAATTATGGTTAGGAACCATCTTGGTATGACTTATTAGAGTTTTGATTAATTAGGGGAAAGGAGACATGGCTAGTCTAAGTTTAATTATTCAAGAATGAATAATTCACAAGTATTAACCTTTAGAAATATGGAACGTGGAGTGTAATAAGAAAAATATGTTAAATATAATTAAGAGTGAATTGGTTAGAGAGAAGCACAAAGAGGAGGAAAATGAAGGCATCTTCCATGATTACAAACCAAAAGGGAAAATAGAGGCTTAAAGATCTATTTCTATCTATGTCATGGTTGATTTTAGTAGACTCAATACCATTTATGTTAAAAGGCACATTGGTAACACGATTCTGATGATCTTGATTGATTCAAGGTGTACCTATAGTTTTTTAAACTCTCCTTTGGTGAGAGATTTATCCTATCCATTAGTCTTTATAAATCTTTTATTAATTACTATAGGAGATGGCTATAAGGTGATAAGTAAAGAAATGATTTGTATCTTTGAATGGAAAATACAAGGATAAATGTTTAGGGTTAACCTAAGGATTATAAACGTAGGCTCCCTAGATATGGTGATTGGTGTTGATTGGCTAAGGCAATTCTATCTCATGTTGTTAGACTTTAAAAATTGCAAACTCTTATAAACTTTTATGGATACACCCTATAAACAAGAAGCCAATCTTGAATTAATTAAAGGGATACAATTGCAAAATTTGTTTAAGAAAAAAAAGGTTGGGTTATAGGCTCATTTAAGCTCCATAACAGCCAAGGCAGAAGTCATGACTGAGTCATTGGAAAGCATGGAAGCTAAAAGAATCTTTATTGTATTGCAATAGGTTTTGGATACTTATAAAGATGTTTGTAAGGAACCTAAGGGAATACCACCTCTAAGTTCATATGATGACACCATCCCACTAAAGATTGAAGCTCAACTTGTCAACTTGAGACATTAATACCCCCATTATCAAAAGACAAACATAAAGAAGCTGATTAATGAAATGCTAGAAACATATACAAACTAGTATAGGTTCTTTTGCTTCTTTAGTTTTACTAGTTAAAAAGAAGGATGGATCTTAGGGGTTCTGTGTAGATTATAAACAACTAAATTCATTGACTATAAAGGACAAATTTTCCATTTTCATAATAGATGATTATTAGATGAGTTACATTGAGCCATTATGTTTTGTAAAATTGATTTCAAAGCAAAATGGCACCTAAAACTATCTTTAAAACTCATTATAGCCATTATGAGTTCAAAGTCATGTCATTTGGGTTAACAAATGCACTTGCCACCTTCTAATCTCTTATGAATAATGGATTTGGTTAATATCTAAGCATTTTGTAGTTGTGTTTTTTTATCATTTAATCATTTATAATATAACAATGGTGGAGCATGTATCTCATTTGTCCTTGGTCTTACAAAACTTCAGAAGAAAAAGGTTGTTTCCTAAAATGTCTAAGTCCTTTTTTGGATAATATCAAGCTTAGCATTTATGCCATATCATTTTTGCTCTAGGAGTGACTACTTATCCAAATAATATGGCTATTATGGTGAATTAACCTATACCTACCTCCCTTAAATCACTAAGGGGGTCTTGGGACTCACCAAATATTATAGAAAGTTTATAAAACATTATTATGTCATAAGTAAGCCTTTGATTAAGCTTCTAAAGAAGAATAATTTTCAATGGGATAATTTTTTAGGAAAGTGATGCATTGGAGCAAAAACGTGTTGGAACATTTGTTGATTGATTTTATAGTCACCACCAATCTTTTTTAGGTGTAATTGGAATATCATGGCAACTTGGTCTACTTTACTAGGATTTATCAAGATTTGGGAGTATAGTTATATCTAGTGAAAGTTGAGACTAATTCAAACACCTGTTGTGAATGATGGTACTATGATCTTAGGTCTCACACTGAGAAAGGGAGGGGGTAAATTAGTATGAGATGCTCGCTTTTTATAAATCTTTCCGAATTTAACCTCTATCACTTATTAGAACCGATAATCCAATTTTTATCTTTCTTTTTTATGTGAAAGCAGTCGTAAGGAAAGCATAAAAAGCATAAAAGGATTTGTTTAACTGTGTTGTATCCCATCACTTTGGAGAATTCTTTGTCTAATAAAAAGGCATAAAAGGCATTTCTCGCCTTTCTATCACACTCCATATTCTTCTTATCAGTAGGCGTCATAGTAGCACCTTCAACAACAGGGATGAAGCCACTAACAGTAGATTCAAATACATCCAAACCAAGTGACATTAGATATGGGAGCATTATATTCTTCTATAACTGATAATTTTTTCCATCAAAAGTAAGAATGCCCTTACTTTTAACACTGTTCATACTATCTATGATATCAACTAGCAGTAGATGTAAAGACTCAAAGCAACAACAAACAACTTTAAATCAAGGCAGACAAATTGGATCAACAGAGGAAACTGGCTCCAATACCACTTAATGAGGACCTTTTTAGGTTTCACACTAAGAGGAGAAGGGGGTGAAATAGTGTGAGATGCTTGCTTTTTATAAATGTTTTCAGATTTAACCTCTGTGACTTATTAGAGCCAATGATTCAATTTTTATATTTCTTCTTTATGTAAGAGTGGTCATATGGATATCAATCAAATGCAAACACCCAAGAACACATGACAATTTTTACGTGGTTCACCCACAATGTGTAAATTATGTCCACAGTGTGATAGGATCACTTCTAAATCACACAATTCACTTTTGTTATTAAGGGATACAATTATGGTTTGAAAGGATCACTCCTTAACCACTCGTGGAAGGATCAGTCCTTAACCACTTATGATGATCTCCTGATCACTAAGTCGATCTCCTGATCACTCAAAGGTTTGATCTCCCGATCACTCAACAGATTGATCTCTCAATCACTCCAAGGATATCCTACCCTTTTTCAACAAGTTAATCAAGAGTTTAATAACTAACACATTCCTAAGAAGGATCACTCAATGTCCACACATCGTTAGTGCAAAACGCAGATCTTCTCCTTCCTCACTGTCATTCTTTACTCAAGCTTTGTCGGTCTCTACTCTATAGGTTATCTCCACTGCAAGTTCTCTCCCCTTACTGCCAATATTGCCTCACATGTTGTTGCAACAAGATCTCTCCTCTACTATCGGTGCTGCCTTCCCTACTGCCTTGGCAAGTTCTCTTCTTTTGCTGCTGATGTTACCTCCTTCGGCCTTGGCAAGTTCTCTTCCTCTGCTACCTCAGCAGGATATTTCCTTTACTGCCGATGTTGCCTCCTCTGCTACCTTGGTAAGTTCTCTCCTCCTGCTACCGGTGCTACCTCCTTCAGCCTTAGTAGGCTCTCTTCTCTACTGCTAGGGCTACCTGCATCTACCTTAGCAGGTTCCTTTTCCTACTGCTAATGCTACCTCACCTACTGCCTTGGTAGGTTACATCACCTGCTGCCTTGGCAAGTTCTCTTCCCCTACTGCTAATGCACGTTTTCTCCTCTACTGCTACAAGCTGCTAAACTTACTATTAAGGCACGTTTTCTCCTTTGCTGTTGCAAGCTACCGAACTAGTTGTCAAGACACATTTTCTCCTCTATTACTGGACCTACTGTTGGTGCAAGTTTTCTCCTCCTGTTGCTAGTTATGTTTCCTGCCCTACTACCGAGACACACTACTAGTTGTGTTTGCTACTAGTTGTGCCTGCAAGCTACAATTTCTGGTTGTGCTTGCTAGTATTGTTGCCTGCACAGTCTGATATCGCTACCTGTATGTGCTACTATTGCTGTCCACATGTGCTACTATCATTGCCTACCTGATCTGCTATTGTTGTCTGCATGTGCTGCTATCGCTGCTTGCACGTGCTGTTGTTGCTACCTACACGTTCTGCTGTCATTACATACACATGCTGCTATATCTACTTGCATGTTCTACTATCACTGCTTACACATTATACTATCATTACCTACTACAAGTTGCTGGACGTGCTGTTAGTGTTGAAATCTGCAATTGCTGGTTTTTCTGCACCTACTAGTTTGCTTGCACCTTTTGCCCGGACTTTGCTACTGCTCCTACAATCTGCAGTTACTGGTTTGCCTACTCCTTCTGCCCAGACCTTACTGCTACCTTTTCTACCCGAACCTTGCTGCTACTCCTACAATCTGTAGTTACTGGTTTGCTTGCACCTTCTGCCCAGACCTTACTGCTGCTCCTTTTACCTAAACCTTACTACTATTCCTGCAATCTGCAATTGCTGGTATGCCTACAGGACATGCTGTAACTGCTGGAATTACCTGTTGGATGTGCTGCAATTGCTGGAATTGCCTACTAGTTGTTACGAGCTACTGTTGGTGTTGCAGGTTACTGCTGGTTATTGTGGGCTGCTGCTAGTATATCTCCTTGCCCTTGTTGCAATAGGTACCTTCTCCTTTTGGATTGGCCAGCTGCTGCCTTCTTCTTTAGTGTAGCTACTACATACCCTCTCTTCTGGTTTTGTATGGATGCTGCACACCTTCTCCTTTATTGGTTTGGTGTGGCTGTCAATTGTTGAACCTCTCTGTTTGATTGGTGTGGCTGCCTCCTTTGTTGATGGTTGCTATCACCTCTTCGTTGATCAACTGCTGCACTCTCCTAGATTGATCTAGTTTTCCAATTGCTCCTCGTTTTTGGTTTGGTTTTCTAGTTGCTACTCTCCTTGGTGTGGCTGGCTGTTGCACCTTCTTATTGGTATGGCCGACTATTGTAATTAGGTTTGTTGTTCTTTTCTTAAAATTCTGCGGCATACACTTATCTTGCAAGGTGTATAGGGTTATTTATAGAACTTTGAGATTAGGGTTACACAATTATCAATAGTCATCATTGATTCCCAAAGGTTACCCTACAATTAACAGTTAGATTTGATTCTTAAAATTTAGGGTCAATGATCAACAGTCAACCTTAACCCTTAAAATTTGATGTCAATGGTTAATATTGACTCATTAAGTTTAGTTAACCTACCATTAACGGTTTTGACCAACGACTTCTATGTATCTCAATGACATTCAAAACATCAAATCAACATACATAACAATATGTGATACTGTTGACAACAAATTCAACATTAGTTATCAAAGATGGGCTCAACATACTATGACTTTAACATTAATTATATATGTATGCTTCTTCTTGCTTTAATACTTTATTTACTTTTCTTTATATAAAATATGGTTAGAAATTTTCTATCATAAGCATTCATTATAGTTTCAGAAATGATAATAAAATTGGAATGAAATTAAAGTTTATAAAAATTTATTAAATACTTATACTTAAAGTTTATTGCTACAAGAAATTTTAGAAAAGTTTGAAATGTTTTTACAATGATCCTTGGACTAGTTAATCTTAAAAATAATGACTTAGAATTTTTAAAAATGTATATATTTGATTTTTATCACTATCATTATGACTATTTTTATCATAATCATTATTATTATTTAAAAATAGCAAATTGTTTTCTTTTTTTTATATATAAAAAAGGGATTACATTGGTCAAAATTGACCAAATCAATTCAAATTAGTCAAGCTAATTAAGGTTGGTCAAAATAGGTCAAAATTAAGTAAAGCCAGTAAAGCCAGTCAATTAATCAAAGCCGATCAAGTTGGCCTAAAGCCTTTGAGCTAGTCAAACTGGTCAACAAAAGTTAGTGCTGACAAAGTTGGTTCACCAATTAGAGTTGGTCAAGCCAATTAACCAATTAATGCCAGTTTAACCAACAACTTCTTTAATCTTGACAATACGTCAGAGCAAGTTAAGGTAAAAATTGCAATTAATCATTTAAATGATGTGGGTTTTTAATCGTACAAGTTCTAAGTCAAACTAAAACAATCCATGATGATGATGACTTGATGAGTTCATCCAACTTATTCATGCCTAATTTAATGTCAAAGCTTTTGACAACCTTATCTTTAAGCTCCTTAATCTCAAGCAAGATCAATCGATGGTCGATTTTCGAAATTAATTTAACATTTTGCTCAGCTTAATGAACCTCATAGGGGAATACACTATTAGTATTGTTTTTAAGTAGTCTTAAATAAGATATCCAACACCCTGTTTACATGTTTATGCTCAAAAGGTTACAAGACACCTTTATACTTGTTAAGTTATAACCAAAAAAGTCAATAAAAAATCAAATCCTCTCTAAGACTTCCTCCACTCTTACCTACCCCTTCCAAATGTGTAGACATTAAAAAAAAAAAAAGTCATGGCCTCCCTAAAGGTTTAAGGTGAGAAGCAATGTCAAATTGGATGAAAAACAAGTTAAAGGGCTACGTTTCTAGTGCAATAAAAAATATAAAAGAGGTTACAAGTGCCAATAGAAAAATCTTTTCCTAATAAATTTGAGGACAAAGAAGGCAATATTAGGATTGAAAGAACTAAGACTTGAGAAGAAGGAAGGAAAGTGGAAAAATGGATAAATATATCCATACATTACATAACTAGAATTAAAATGGAGACTTGTAAGATAATAAGAGTCATAGTGTATTCAAGCTCTAAGGCTTTGCACACACTCATCAATTCTACCAACACCTATAATTTCCTAAACTCATATATAGCCAAGAAGGCAAATTATTCTGTGGGTTCCATAATAGAGTTGTGTGTTAAGGTGGCAAATGATAGGTGTTCTAAAAGGTGTTATAAGGAATCCTATTCATTTCAATATGTACATTTTGCCCCTAAACAATTGTGATATTATATTAGGTGTGGCTAAAGACCTTGGGATATATCTACTAGAGCTTTAAGCAATTGCACATGGAATTTATGGTGTAAGGAAGGAAGCATGTGTTGTGTAGATCTAGAACCACAACAAATGAGAGGCAAGGGGCTAATGAAGGCTTTGGGTCATTCTTCACAGTTATCCTTTATATAGCATTGTAAGGTCTTGAGTGATTAAGGCCTCACTCTTAAGCCCTATAACCATTTGGGTAGCCCAAATTTAAAGCCCAACAAGGTTTTTTTGATAGCCCTATTGGATGAGTTCTTTGATGTTTTTGCAAAGCCCATAAGCCTTCCCTCTTAACACCCTCATGATTATTTGATAATTCTCAAGGAAGGGGTCCAACCTATTAACACCCAACCTTAATTTTACCCTTACCCTATAAAAGTTAATCATCAAGACTATAATCGAAGACATGTTGGACGTCAAACTTATTTGAGGCAACACCTATCCATTTGCATCTCCAATAGTTTTGATCAAGAAGAAGGATAACACAAGGCACTTTTGCATTGACTATCAAGTATTGAATAACATCATTATCTAAGAAAAATTCTCAATCCCCTCATTGACGAGCTATTCAATGAATTAGGAGGGGCAACCTTGTTCTGCAAAATGGATCTATGAATAGGCTATCACCAAGTCTAGATAAGTTCAATGCATGTATCAAAGATGACATTTAAGGCCCATGACAACTATTATAAGTTTCTTATCCTTTTGTTTAGGTTTAGTAACACTTTATCCACCTTTCAAAGCTTGATGAATGATGTATTTTGGTTGTTCTTACAAAAATTCATTATGGTCTTTTTCAATGACATACTTATAAACAGCAAGACCTAGGAGATATATTTACAACATCTCCAATAAGCACTCAAAATACTTAAGTGACATAAGCTCTATTTGAAAAGAAGAAAATCATTCTTTGCATAACAAGAGATCAAGCATCTTGGACATGTAATTTTGGCATCAAAATTAGCAACTAATGCTAAAAAGGTGGATGTTGTGCCAAATTGGCCTCCCCCCTCCATTAATCTCAAGCAATAATATAGCTTCCTTGGAATCATAAGCTATTACCGAAAGTTTTTAAGTGGTTACACCCACCTTGCTCACACTTTAACCTAGCTTATTAAGAAGGAATCTTCTTTTAAGTGGTTTAATAAGGAAGACAAGGCCTTCTCTCAACTAAAGGCAACATTGTGCTTTACCCCTATTTTAGCAATGTCATTTCTCATAAGAGTTTATCATAGAAATTAGTGCCTTTGGAACCAAATAGGGAGTAATCTTGTCTCAAAATAGGCATCCCCTACCTTAGCAAGGTGTTTGCCCCTCACCACCAACTTGCCTATTTATGAATGAGAGATGCTCGTAATCATGCACACTATGACTAAATGATAGCACTATTTACAAGGTCACCATTTTAAGATTAAGATAGATCATCATTGCTTAAAGTACTTATTAGATCAGAAATTATCCATATATGGGCAATTAAAATGACTCTCCAAGTTATTGGATTATGACTATGAAATTATTTATCAATAAGGAGGAAAATGTGGCATAAACACCCTTTCTTGTGTTTGCTACAATAAGCTTTTATTAACTACCTTATCCTCTGTTAACACATCCCAATTTAAAAACATTAAATAGTCCTAGAAGAAGGATAAACACTTAAATTCCCTCATCTCCAAGGCGCAACAAGTGGAATTACTTAAGACTCTGTTGTTCCCACAGCCTTGTATGGGTTGTAATTGTTGTCAACTAGGTTTAAGTGTGCAAGAAAGTTAAGCCACATGGAAGGGCAAGAAAGTAAAAGTAAAGCCACATAGGGGGGGCAAGAAAGTAAAAGTAAAGCCACATGGAAGGGCAAGAAAGTAAATCTGCTGCGTAAGGGCAAGAACGTAAATTCACCAAGTAAGCCCTATTAGGGTTTCATGGAAGAGAGTATATAAAGACCTTGGAAGACAAAATTAGGGCAAGGCCAACACAATTGAATACACGACAAAAAGAATAGGAGCACGGCAATTGAGCATTCGGCAACCAACACGGCAAAAAGAAGAGGAGCACGACAAAGAAAAACCCGACAACCAAATAGGAGAAGGAGAGAAAAACCATATACAGCCAAGTAAAGGGTGAAAAAAAAATAGAACAGTTGGCAAAAATAGAGAAAAGAAGAGTCAGCCAATGAAGTGAAACAAAAAAAACACCATTTGTAAAAGAGAGAGAAAACCCAACCTTGGGAGAGAGAAAGTGGTGAACGGCCAAAGAGGGGCTGGACGGCAGGCCAAAGAAGAGCCACCACAAGCCAAAGGAGAAAACTAGCAAGGCAAAACCAGCACGGCAGAACAGGGAAAGGAGGGAAAATCCAACAGCCCAAAGAAGAGAGAGAAACCGTCGGTAAAATAGAGCAACCAGCTAAAAGAGAGGAAGGAACCGTCCAAACAAAAAAGAGAAATTGTTCAACCAAGGGAGTCAGCCAAAATTTAGAGAGAAACCATCCAACACAAGAGAGGTTGGCCAAAACATAGCTGTTGGAAGAGAGAGAAAAACCGAGAAACGCCCGAAAGAGAAAAACGCCAAAACAGGGGGTCGAAGGGGAGAAAATATGATACGGCAAAAGAAGGGGCTGGATGGCAAGGAGACAACACAGCAAGAGAGCAAAACGTGTGACTCACAGTAAAAGGAGAGGCAAACGCAACATTGGTAAGAGAGGAGAAACCGTGAAAGGTGAGACCACCGGTTGGAAAAAAACTAGAAACGGATAGGTAAGGCATGAGGCATGAGACCACCGGCTAGAAGAAAACAAGAAATGGACAGGTAAGGCGTGAGACCTGGAAGAGAAGAAAACCAGAAACATACGTAAGGCGTGTGACCAGCAAGGCGTGCAAACCAAAAACGTACGTGAGACGTGAAACGCCAAATCAGAAGCGTGTGTGAGGCGTGTGACTAGCAAAGGGTGCAAACCAGAAACGTGCGTGAGACGTGTAACGCCAAACCAAAAACGTGAGGTAGGCCGTGAGACGTGGAACGGCAAATCATAAACTTGAGGCGAGCCGTGAGACAAGGAGACGGGTGAGACTGTGAGACAGTGAGACAACCTAGAGAAGGAATTTGGCGAAGCATTGAAAGAACTCAACATATTTCCAGATTTCTTCAAAAGAGGTTAGAGAGCATTGTAATGAACTTCTAAGCGGTAGTGGAGTAGCCTTTCAATTCAACAAAGGCAAGACAAGCTAGAAAAAGGGTAGACACAGTAAGTGACACTCTTTGTATTGTACTTGCTTAGTAATTGCAATAGTGAAAGGAGCAAAGGATTAAGACATCCATTGTAACTGGAATTCTCAAGTATAGTGGATAGTCTCGGTAAGGGAGAGTCCCTACCACTGTGGATATACGTCACGTTGACAAAACCACGTAAATCTTGTGTATCCTTAATTTGCTTTACGTTCTGTGTTTTGAATTGAATTATGAACGCAATTAAAGTATGAACCAACCCATAACCTAACGAAGACCTAAACAAGAACATCCGAATTGTTTATTAGGCAAGGTGTCTGAAAGGTGACTTTGGGGATTATTGTGATTCGTAGGTAGCAATAGATCTACCTTAGTCAAGTCTAAGAAAGAGTTCACTTTTAAGAAGAGGTTGAAGTTGTTCACTTACCTGTGAATTGCAAATTGTGGTGATACTGATTCACCCCCCCTCTCAGTATCACAAACTAGTACATCCTAGGGAGAAGTCAGGAACTTCAGACTCCATAGCTTAATAAAGGGCTAATTAAATGGAAGGGCCTATTGATGATAGCTACCAATCTACTTTGCATTAATCAATTATAACCATATGGCACAAAGGACTTAATGTTGTTCCCACAATCTTATATAGGTTGTAATTGTTGTCAACTAGGTTTAAGTGTGCAAGAAAGTAAAGCCACATGGAAGGACAAGAAGGTAAAAGCCACATGGAGGGGCAAGAACGTAAAAGCCACATGGAAAGGCAAAACAGTAAATTCGCCGCATAAGGGCAAGAACATAAATATGTCGCGTAAGCCCTATTAGGGTTTCACAGAAGAGAATATATAAAGACCTTGGAAGACAAAACTAGGGTAAGGCCAACATAATTGAATACACTGTAAAAACACAAAAGTTTGTGGACGGCCATATAGAAAAAAACAGAAAAACACCAAACCCTATACAAAAGAACACCACCTGCAAAAGAAAAGAGTAGCCATAGTGAACAGTGTAACCGTCGAGAGAGAGAAAGAGGAAACAGTTGACAACCAGGTTGAACGAAGAACAGTCGTCGTCGGAGATAAGAGAGAAAACAAGCCATCGTCAGAAAAGAAGAGAGGGTAAACAGCATAAACACAAAGAGTGATCGGAAAACACAAGGCATCTCTCTTGGCAAAATAGGGAACGAAGAGAGAGAAAACCTGATACGGAGAAAGAGGCAGGTCAGAAATTGAGCAAATCGGAGCAGATCGACGAGAAAGAGAGAGAGAGAAACCCGACTGCCAGACCAGAGGAATCGATGGGAAGGAGAGAAAAAGAAACCCGACGACCAGAACAAAGGAGTCGACGAGAAGGAGAGAAAGAAAACCCAATTCGGCCAACCCAGTGAGCCGATGGCAGAACAGGGGAAGAGAGAGAAAAGAATGAGAAAAATCATACACGGCCAGATTGGAGACCGTCAGCAGGAAGAAGAGTGATGACAAAATAAGGGGGCTGGATGATAGGACGAAGCAAAACACACCACCGGTGGAAGGAAAGAGAAACTCGACGGCCGATGAACAGTGACCGGTAGAAAAGGGAGAAAATCTAATACAGCCAAAGGAGGTGTGAAACGGAAAAGCGTGCAAACCAGAAACATGCGTGAGACGTGTAATGTCAAACCAGAAATGTGAGACAAGCTTGAGACAGTGAGATCGTGAAATGGGAGACGAGTGAGACCGTGAAACGGTGAAAGCAGGAGCTGTGTGAAACAATGCAGAGAAGAAATTCTGCAAAGCATTGAAAGAACTCAACGTATTTCCAGACTTCTTCAAGAGAGGTTAGAGAGCGTTGTAGTGAACTTTTAAGCAGCAGTGGAGCAACCTTTCAATTCAACAGAGGCAAGACAAGCTAGAAGAAGGGTAGACACAGTAAGTAGCACTCTTTATATTGTACATGCTTAGTAATTACAATAGTGAAAGGAGCGGTGGATTAAGATATCCATTGTAACTAGAATTCTCAAGTGTAGTGGATAGTCTCGATAAGGGAGAGTCCCTACCACCGTGGATGTACTTCACGTTGACAGAATTACGTAAATCTCGTGTGTCCTTAATTTGCTTTACGTTTTGTGATTTGAATTGAGTTGTGAACGCAGCTAAAGTATCAGCCAACCAATAATCTAACGAAGACCTAAACAAGAACATCCGAATTGTCTATTAGGCAAGGTGTCTAAAAGGTGACTTTAGGGACTATTGTGATTAGTAGGTAGCAATAAATCTACCTTAGTTGAATCTGAGAAAGAGTTCGCTTTTAAGAAGAGGTTGAAGTTGTTCACATATCTGTGAATTGTGGTGATAATGATTCACCCCCCCTCTCAGTATCACAAACTAGTAGATCCTAGGGTGAAGTCGGGAACTTCAATTGGTATCATAGCCAAGGTTCACCAGTTTGAAGCTTAACAGCTTGGTGTACTAGTTTGAAGGGATCTAGAAGTTTGACTTGTTCAGCATACTGAAAAATGGAAGCCGGTACCAGCACTAGCACCACTTACAGCAAGAAGGTTCCAATCTTCAATGGAACCAACTACCATATGTGGAGAGCAAGAATGCAAGTGGTATTTGCAACCATGGGCATGAACGTGGTGAAATGCATATAGGAGGGTTTTGTGGCTCTGGAAGAAGGTAAAGACCCAACCCCAGAGGAGTTAAGGCAGTTTGAGATAAATGGAAAGGCCTCAAATGTCATCATTTCAACATTGACAGATGCTGAGTATGCTAAAGTTATGGACTGCAAATCTGCCAAGGAGATATGGGACAGATTGCAGAAAGTCTATGAAGGTGATGGTAGAATGAAGGAGGCTAAGCTTTAAGTGTTCAAGGAGAGATATGAATCTCTCAGAATGCAGAAGAATGAGACAGTCCAAGAGTTCTTCACCAAGGTTATTGACGTTGTAAATGACCTTAGAAGTCATGGGAAGAACAAGAAGGACTCATCGATTGTGAAGAAAATTCTGAGAATTCTGCCTGAGAGGTTTGCCTCAAAGGTAACAGCCATAAAGAAGAGTAGAGATCTCAATTCTATGTCTCTGCATGATCTCCAGTGCAATCTCATTGCATATGAGATGAGGATAAAGTTAGTTAAAAGCTCTGCAACAACGAAAGTATCAAAGGAGGCAACTTTCAAAGCTATGAAACACTTGAAGATAAAAGAAGAGGAAGAATCATCCAGTGAGGATGATGATAATGATGAGGAAGAAAGTGAAGGTGAAGTGTTGGCATACTTCATAAGGAAGTTCAAAAAAGGGTCGAAGAAGGGAAAAGGATAGTGGTTCTTGAGATGTTATCGTCGTGGGCAGACTGGACACTTTGCTTCTCAGTGCAAAATGAAACTTGATGATGAAGATGAGGATGGTGATGATGAGCAGAATTCAAGATGGAGAAGATCATCATTCAAATCAAAGAAGTCCAGTAAGAAGATTGTCAACCCACAGAGGAAGAAGAGAGGCTCATTCAAGAGTTATGTGAGTCAGATAAAAGAAGCTAATGAGGAGGAAGATGAAGACTCATCAGATGAGCATGTCTTTATGGCATCAGCTCAAGGTGGTACAACCTTTGAAAAGGAAGAAGAGGTTGATGAAGAAGAACCAGATCTCCAAGCTGAGTTAGAAGTAGCTTCAAAAGAGATAATCAGAAGGGCAGAACCATAAAAAGGTTGGAAGCTCACATAAAACACGTTGAAGCAAAATTTGAGGAAGCTGAAAGTCAAAAGGATGAAATAAGGGGTGAACATATTGACTTGAAGAGAATATTTGAAGAACAAATCAAAATATGTGAAGACCTTACAATAGAGCTTGGCTCAAGGACTTCATCAATTAAAGAAATGGAGAAAGAGTTGTTGAGACTTCAGCAACAACTCAAAAAGAGTGAGAAGAACTTGCAGAAGTTTGAAATGGTAGGAGAAACAAGCTCTGCAAGAGAAAAGAAGAATAAGACTTTGCCACAGAAGTTGAAAGAGAAGGCTATGACTCAGGTGAAGATAATTGAAGAAGAGAAGACAATTATCAAACCAAAGCCAAGGCCAAAAATGATGTATGTGATTAAAAGAGTAGCAGCCTATAGCTACTAAATCTTAGAAAGAAAAGAAAGTCAGCCAGCAAAGGGCTACAGCTGAACAGAAGAAGGTGACTGAAATGAAAGTCACACAAGCAAAGAAGCCAACTACTTTGCCTACACTGCAAGTGATGAATAGAAGAAGACAAGCTGTGATCAGACCCAAGAAGAGGCAGTTTCAAGGTCATTGCCTTTCTTGTGGAGTTTGGTGTCATAAGGCGAGTAACTGCTGGTGGAGAAGGCCAGTATACGCCTCCAACTTGAGAAGATACGATGCTGCATACAGGGGGAGACAATACAAAATTCAGAGGAGAACACCTATCGTGAGTTCTTACACATACTGTAAAAGGTAAGGACACATTAACAAAGAGTGTTGGTGGAAGCCCAAACCAACAGTTTCAAAGAATAAGTTTGCTGTATTGGCAGAATTGGAACAGTATGAAAGGTGCGGGCAGGATGGCCATAATGACAAGAGATGCATGACACTTCTCCCTAAGCAAGAGAAGGCACTCAATGGCACAATAAAAACAAGCGGTGTAGTCAAAGCT
Organism: Ceriops tagal; assembly: GCA_021533255.1. Lineage (NCBI taxonomy): Eukaryota > Viridiplantae > Streptophyta > Magnoliopsida > Malpighiales > Rhizophoraceae > Ceriops > Ceriops tagal. The sequence continues at coordinate 4,557,518 of CM038608.1, forward strand.
GAGAAAAAGGAGAAAGCTATCTTCCAACCAATTCAAAAGAAGGAATATAGAGCAAAAAGGGAGGTGGCAAATATAGCTAAAATTGCACTAAAGGCTGATTGCAAGGGTAAGCAATGGATCCTTGATAGTGGATGCACTTCGCACATGACGGGAGACAAGAATAAATTATCAAAGCTAAACAAATCAAGAGAAGGCAAAGTCAAGTTTGGTAAGGATGATTCATTCAACATCAGTGGTCAAGGGTCAATGAATATTGGAGAAGGAAAGTTGAAAGATGTTCTGCACATTGAAGGACTCAGATATAATCTAGCATCTATCAGCAAACTATGCAATGAAGACCATAAGGTAATATTCACAAAAACAGGTTGCCAGGTAAAGAGTAAAGAAGGCAATACTATTGCAGCTGGGAAGAGAACAGTTAGAAATTTGTATGTGATTGATGAAAAAAGAGATAATCTTGCAACTAAGACTGTGCAAGAAAGAAAGCCAAAGAAAACGTGGACCAGTACTCATCAAGAAAATCAAATCATAGGTGACCCATCAGTAGGAGTTACAACAAAAAGAAGAATTGTGGGAGCTACTGCTTTACTCTCACAAGTTGAACTTAAATCTATTGAAGAGGCTACACAAGATTTAACTAAATCTCTGTCTACAAAGCTGTTTGAAAAGCACAGATTGAATCTATCTGTGCAAATGCCTCCTCAAGCCTGAAGTTCAAATGAATCCTCCATCTCCACTTTGCGAGTTTTTTTCATTTGTAATTGGTTGGCAAAGGGGGAGAGAAGCAATAGTGCAGGGGGAGCTGTTAAGAAAGGGGGAGTTGAAACTGCTGTTTAGTGGCTTTTGTTATGAGTGTTGCCCACAATTACAAAGGGGGAGATTGTTGTTCCCACAACCTTATATGGGTTGTAATTGTTGTCAACTAGGTTTAAGCGTGCAAGAAAGTAAAGCCATATAGAAAGACAAGAAGGTAAAAGCCATATGGAGGGGCAAGAACATAAAAGCCACGTGGAAGGGCAAAATAGTAAATTCACCGCGTAAGGGCAAGAACGTAAATTTTCCGCATAAGCCCTATTAGGATTTCACAGAAAAGAATATATAAAGACCTTGGAAGACAAAACTAGGGTAAGGCAAACCTAATTGAATACACTAAAAAAACACAAAAATGTGTGGACGGCTAAATAGAAAAAACAGAAAAACACCAAATCCTACTCAGAAGAATTAAGATATCTATTGTAACTGGAATTCTCAAGTATAGTGGATAGTCTTGGTAAGGGAGAGTTCCTACCATTGTGGATGTATGTCACGTTGATGGAACCACGTAAATCTCGTGTGTCCTTAATTTGCTTTACGTTCTGTGATTTGAATTGAGTTGTGAATGTAGCTAAAGTATCAGCCAACCCATAACCTAACAAAGACCTAAACAAGAACATCTGAATTGTCTATTAGGCAAGGTGTTTGAAAGGTGACTTTGGGGACTATTATGATTAGTAGGTAGCAATAGATCTACCTTAGTTGAATCTGAGAAAGAGTTCACTTTTAAGAAGAAGTTGAAATTGTTCACTTACCTGCGAATTGCGAATTGTGATGATACTGATTCACCCCTCCTCTCAGTATCACAAACTAGTAGATCCTAGGGTGAAGTCGGGAACTTCACTTAACGATGGTCATGTTGAGGTGTTTGATATGATATGAAATATCAATTATTTGGCTTTTTTGAAAAGGGCTTATGAAGGACATTTGCAATTGCGTTAACATTGCAAATATAACTATACTACTTCCTTTGGGTTACTTTAACCACTTCCTATTCTCGAAGGCATGTGACATTGCATATCTATTGATTTTATGAAAGGATTGCCCTTAATTGCTAGAAAGGATACAATCTTGGTAATAGTAGACCACCTCAACAAGTACACCCATTTCATGGCTCTAACACACCCTTTCATTATCAATATAATTCCTAAGGTCTCCATAGATAATATCTTCAAACTCCATGCCTTCTAAAGTAGATCATTAGTGACAAAGACTTTATTTTCCTAAGCAACTTTTGACAGTAATTGTTTTGCTTCCATAGCTTAAGCTTTTCATGGCCTATCACCTTTAAAGTAATAGGCAAATAAAGGTTATTAATTGCTATCTTGAGATGTACCTACACTATATAACTAATGCTCTCCCTTATCATTAGAATAACTAGTCAATACTAGAAGAATGATGCTAAAATACCCATTTCCACACTAGTATTTGAATGACTCTTTTTAAGGCCTCATATAGGTATCAAGCTCCTATACATCTATACCTTATGTTCCTAAACATTTAACTATTACCTCTATCAATGAACAACTTTATCTAAGAAAAGCCATAATTTGTCTATTGCAACATTATTTAAATTAAGCTTAAAATCGTATAAAACAGCTAGTTAATAGTCACTAGACAAGCGGGGAATTTTGTTTTCCTTAAGTTGCAACCCTATCTTTAATATTCTCATATGTATCTACCCTCTTAAAAATTGGCTACTCAATTCTTTGGTTCATATCATATTATGGCCAAAATTGGTAAGATTCCATATTGTCTAGCCTTGCCTCTGAGAAGTAAAATTCACCATGTTTTTCATATTTCTAAACTTAAGGCTATGCTAAATCTAACACAAGAATATATTTCTAAGCTACCTCCTAAAATTTTAAACTTGTTTACCAAGGTCATTCCCTTAGCTATTCCTAATTATCGAATAACTAAATATGTTATTAAACCATGTACTTAGGCATTAATCCAATAATCCACCTACATTGCTCTTATAAATAAGTATTTTTATAACCTACAAAAGAAGTATTCAAACTATGTTTAAGAAAAAGGTTCTATTGAAAATTAAAGAATAAGAATTTAAGGTAAACAAATGGTAGTTTAAGAAAAAGAGAGAATTATCATGGCTCGTCTAAAAGTATTGCCAGACTAGGCCCATTAGATGTCTAGCTCATTTGTTACATAAAGACATAGCAAGGAAAATCCTGGAAATATGCTTAAGTGTCAAGTATCTAGAATACTCTCTTGTAAATATCTAATTATTTTATAATAGTCTTGATTTGGAATATTTCATAGAAATATCTAAAATAACTAATTGTAACTACACATTAAGGAGGTGGAACAAGTACAAATACCCTCATTCCTCTTATTTAAAAGACACTACTTAATTGAAAAAGTTTTCTTTGTTACTAAGCTCTCTTATGCCTACTACTATTCTAGCTTTCCTAAACCTCCTACTTGCCTTTCTCTATTCTAAGCTAATTCTCTCAAGCTCTCTAAGGCTTACTTAGTTCATCTTTACTCACAAAGTGACTAAATGCCGCACAGATTAGCATAATCTAAGTCTAACTACATGATAGGTGGTATCAAAGAAAAGGTTGAATCCAAGGTACGACTTGGTTATTGCTTAAGCTACGAGTATGGCAAGCAAGGAAGGAATTGTTGCTGTTGCCATTGAGGAGCAACAAATCAGGCGGTAAGCTTGTGGGTAAGAAAAGCAACGCACTTAGCCCTATATGGGAAGTCCAAGCCTTCAACAAAAAAACCTATAGAGTCTTACTTTACTGGCTTGGAAAAGAGCATCATGGATATGAGCTTTATAGTGGACGAACTTAGCAATCAAATTGATAATTTGATCTATAAGAATGTTGAAATCACTAAGGTTGCCAAGTCCATGATTTAAGAGTTCAACAACACCTTTAAAAGAGAATTAAACTCCCTTAACCAAAAGTTATTCGATCAGAAAAAGTTTGTTGAAGGGGAGATTCACAACCTTCGTAGAGAGATAGGGTCACTCTATCAAAGCAATCCTCTTTCGATTAGTACAACTGCTACTACTAGCAATACTATTATCCATGGCTTGAAGGTTCCCAAGCCTACCATGTATAATGGCACTCACAATGCCATTGTCATGGAGAACTTTCTTTTTGGCCTTGAACAATACTTTGAAACTATGGGAGTTATTGATGACATTGCCAAGATAAGCAATGCCCTAATCTTTTTTAGGGATATTGCTTAACTATGGTGGAGAAGGAAGCATTCTGAAAGGGAGAAGGGTTTATGTGTGATCAACACATGGGAGCAATTCAAGGCTGAATTGCGCAAACACTTTGTGCCTCACAATATGAACAATAAAGCTAAAAGGAAGCTAAGTTACCTAAGGCAAATAAGTAGTGTTGCTGACTACATCAAGGAATTCACTACTATTATACTTAAGATCAATGATCTATTTGAAAAAGACTTCCTTTTCCACTTCAAAGATGGCTTAACAGATTGGGTAAGAGTGGAATTAGATAGGCGTAATGTGCAGACCCTGGATACTGCCATTGCTACTACCGAGACACTCATTGACTACTCTACCCATTCCAAAGGCAAAAAGCCCAACTCTAACAAGAATGGGGGAAAGAAAAGCAGGCAAACGAAAGATACAAGCCATAAGAAAAGTAGACACCAAAAATCCTTAAGTGCAAGCCCAAGAGTTCCTCAAGCAAATGTGATGCTAATGGACCTCCAGAGCCTTACTTCATTTATAACGGACCACATTAGGTTAGGAATTGCCCTAATCGTAAGGCAATGAATGTCATTGTGGTAGAACTTAATAAGGAGAGGCCCAAAGAGGAGCCTCAAGTTAATTTAGGGGTTATCCCACACTTGGGTACTCTTTCCAAGCTTTTCTCTCCAACAATCTCTAAAGAGAAGGGCTTATTATACATCGATACTACCATCAAGGGTAAGGTTGTGCATGTAATGCTAGACATAGGAACCACACATAACTTTATAGATATACAAAAGGCCAAACACCTAGGTCACAAACTTGTAAAGGGAGTTGGCACCATCAAGGTAACCAATTCCAAAGCAAAACTTGTTTACAACATAACAAAAGGAGTAGTCATCCAAATTGGTGATTGGCACGGTAAACTAGACTGTACCATTATTCCTACAAATGACTTCAAAATGGTTTTAAGTCTCGCTTTTTTCTGTAAGGTTTTAGCCTTTCCTATTCTTGCTTCAAGTTCCTTTGTCATCCTCGATACCCGTAAGATCCAAGTATTTTCTTTGAAAAGTATAGAGAAGTCAAGAGCATCAATGATTTTTGCCTTGCAATTCAAATAGGGTCTTAAGTCAAATTAGAGTTATATTGATACAACAAGGGAACAAAGTGATAGGGAAGACATAGCAAATCCTACTCCTTCGGTATCGTAACCTATCCAAGCTGTCTTTGATGAGTTCAAGAATGTGATGCCTTCAGAATTGCCTAGGAAACTTCCTTCTAAATGAGATGTAGATCATCACATCGAGTTAGAACCTGGTGCCAAGCCCCCTACCATGCCCCTTATCGTATAACACCTTTTAACTTCACAAAACTGAGAAAGCAACTCCAAGATCTACTAGACACTATAGTCTTCAAAAGCCCCTTATGGTGCTCTAGTCCTCTTTCAAAAGAAAAAGGATGGATCACTACGGACATGCATAAATTATCGATCTTTGAACTAAGTCACCATAAAAAACAAGTACCCAATATTTTTAATAGCTAACCTCTTTGATCAATTGGGGAAGGCAAGGTATTTTACAAAGCTAGACTTAAGGTCAAGGTACTACCAAGTTCGCATTGTACATAGTGATGAACCAAAGACAATTAGTATGATGCCTTATGAAGCCTTCAAGTTTCTAGTCATGCCTTTTGGTCTCACCAATGCACCTACTACCTTTTGCACACTCATAAATAAGGTCCTATATCTTTTCCTTAACAAGTTTGTGGTAGTTTACTTGGATAACATTGTGGTCTATAGCAACACTCTTAAGAAGCACAAAGATCACCTCAAATGAGTCTTCCAAGTTCTCCGCAAAAATGAGTTGTATGTCAAGAAGGAAAAGTGTTCTTTCTCTATTTAAGAGGTGGAGTTCCTTGGTCACAAGATCAAGGATGGCAAGCTTATGATGGATCTAGCAAAGGTCCAAGCTATTCAAAAGTGGGAGCTTCTACTAAAGGTCTAATAAAGACCTTATTAGGTCTCACACTGAGAGGGGGAGGGGGTGAATCAGTGTGAGATACGTTTTACAAATCTGTCTAAATTAACCTCTGTAACTTGTTAGAGTTAATGATCCAATTATTTATCTTGCTTCTTTATGTGAGTGCTACCATATGGATATCAATCAAGCATAAGTACCAAAGAACACATAACAATTTTTATGTGGTTTACCCACAATGTGTGAGCTATGTCCACTGTGTGATAGGATCACTCCTAAATCACACAATCCACCCTTGTTATCAAAGGATACAATTATGTTGTGGAAGGATCACTCCTTAACCACTTACAATGATCTTCTGATCAAAGAGTTGATCTCCCAATCACTCAAAGGTTTGATCTCCTAAACACTAGATAAGATGATCTCCCAATCACTCCAAAGGTCTCCCACCCTTTTTCATGAAATTTATAAAAAGGTTAATAACTAACACTTTCTTGAGAAGGATCTCTCCATGTACACATACAGCTAATGTAAAAAGCAAATCTTCTCCTTCTTCACTGCCAGTCTTTGCTCAAGCTTTGTCGGTCTCTTCTCTACAAGTTCTCTATGTCTATAGGTACTCTTTCTTTGTTGTTGGTGTTGCCTTACCTGCTACTTTAGCAAGTTCTTTTCCTCTGCTACCTTACCTGTTACCTTGGCAAGTTTCTTCCCTTGCTGCCAATGCTTCCTCCCCTACTGCCTTGGCAAGTTGCCTCACTTGTTACCTTAACAAGTTGCCTTCCCTGTTACTAATACCGCCTAACCTGCTGCAAGGCACATTTTCTCCTCTACTACTAATGTTACCTACCCTGCTGCAAGTTCTCTTTGGTGTGGCTACTACACATCCTTCTCTCCTTGGTGTGGCTGCTGCATGTTTTTCTCTCCTTAGTATGGCTACTACACATTCTTCTCTAATTAATGTGGCTGCTGCACATTCTTCTCTCCTTAGTGTAGCTACTGCACGTGTTTCTCTCCTTGGTGTGACTGCTGCACGTTTTTCTATGGTTTGGTGTGCCTCATTATCTATCGATTTTTTTTTCCCAAGTCTATTCTGTTTATAAAAAAGTCTATCTGCTTACAGTTAGATTTCTATTTCTTTCCTTTTTCATCCTATTCTATTTATACGTGTAATAAACTCCATCAAAGAGTTTAAGAACTTAAATCCTATTTATCCTAATAAAAAACTTTAATCTTTTTTTTTCGAGTAAGTAGTCAAGCTCTAAGAAAAAGTATACCTAATTGAAATTTCATTTTCAAACTCAAATGAAACTATTAATGAGTTTGTTAAAAAAATATAGGATTTATAAAGGATATCCTATATAAAAAATTTTACTAATTTTTTCTTTTTATCCTACTACACGTTCTTCTCCTCTCTTTGGTGTGGTTGCCGACTACTACACCTTGTTCTCCCTTTGGTAAGGTTGTCAGTTGCTGCACCTTATTTGGTCGACTGTACCTCTCCTTAGTTTTAGGTTTGCCGTTCACCTCTCCTTACCTTTATGTTTGTCGTTCTCTCTCAATTTTCTGCAACACATACGCTGTTCTCTCTTTGTAGCCCTTGCTGCCATTCTCTCTTTGTAGCCTTTGCCATTCTCTTAATTTTTCTGCAACCCACATATCGGTCTTACAAGATGCATAGAGGTATTTATAAAGCCTTAAGATTAGGGTTGCACACTCATTAATGATCAGCATTGATTCCCAAGGTTACCCTACAATCAACGACCATATTTGATTCCTAAAATTTAAATTCAATGGTTAAGGGTCAACGGTCAGCTTTGACCCTTAAAATTTAAGATCAATGGTCAATATTGACTCATTGACTTCAGGGTTAACCTGCCATTAATGGTTTTGACCAACGACTTCTTTGCATCTCAACAACATTCAAAACATCAAATCAACACAAACAACCATGTGAGATGTTGTTGACAACAAATCCAACATTAACCATTAAAGATAGGCTCAACAATCTCCCCCTTTGGATTTGTTGGCAACACATTAAATCCACAAATCAATAATTAAGCACAAGCATAGCTCTTAACATTCACAACTCCCACTGAAACATGCATCTCCCTTTTTGCATGTGGCCATGATTCCAATTTGAAACAACCTTTAACTCCCCTTTTTTGCTTCTGAAAACTAAGTATAAGTTTCCATTGTTCTATCACCCTTAGTAAGAACAGCATCATCTCTTAATCTCTTTACTGTGTAGCCACTCTTATTGAAAGTAACTTCATATCCATCATCACAAAGTTGGCTAACACTAATGAGATTGTATTTTAACCCTTCAACATAAAGCACTTTCTTTAATTTCAGTTTTTCTCCACCAATTTCAGCAACACCAACACCTTTAATCTTTAAGGCACCATCATTGCCAAATTTGACTGACCCTCCATCATATTTTGCTACTCCTTTCAACATCTTAAAGTCTCCTATCATGTGTGAAAAGCATCCACTGTCCAAGATCCATGACTTTTCTTTCTTGGAAACTTTTAAGGTTACTTCCACAACCATAGTCATTTCTCTTCCTCTTCTTCTTCTTCTTCTTTGGCTGAATGTAGGAGCATAAGAAAGTGTTCTCCTTTGCACTCTTTAATTGGACAGCAATGTTTGGCCAAATGTAGGAGCATGTGTAGGTGTTCTCCTTTACACTCTTTGACCAAGCAATAATGTCAAGCAATCCTTAGTATTATGTCCAACCTTTTTGCATCTTCCACAGATTCCTCCCAACAAATCAAATTTGTTTCTTAATGGAATATAACTTCTTTTCACCTGAGACTGTCTCCTTTCTTGATAAAGCCTCCCCGTAGACTCTTGCCTTATATTCCTTTTCATTATAAGCTCATTATTCCAACACACATTAACCTTGTACCCATACTTACCATAGCTCCGGCAACATCCTTCAAATCTGGATTTTCTTCTTTCACCAAGTTCATGTCTCCTATCTTCAACAACCGTTGTGGCAACCTCCTTTCCATCTTTGATAACCTATCTCCTTTGGATGGAAGTTTTCACCATATCTTTCCTAACCCATTTTAGCTTAAGTTGGTTTCTCTTCTCCATAGCATCATTATGCTTGCTTTCAAGCATAAACACAATTTTCTTCTTCTCTTCTACCTTTTCACTTGGCTTTTCAATATAGTCAAGTCCTTTCTTCCCCATGGAAGAGGGCTTTGATTACTTAGACACTCATCTAACTTTCTAGTAGCATCCTCCTTGATGGCATTCACTGAAGATGACTCTCCTTTCACTTTTATGGCCTATATAAAGCTTTCTTCATACCTCCTTACTTTGGACTTAGCCTTGTGGATCTTGGGTTGCAAAATCAGCACCTTTTGCTCTTGCGCAATCACCTTAGCACCAAAATCTTCATGTATCTTGCCTTACTCTTCCTCAAGTACGATCAACTCCTTAATTCTTTTCAAGTACTCCTTCTTTTTTACTTCAAACTCCTTTTCTTTCACTTAGATTCATCTAAAGCATAATTTAAATATAACTTCTTGAGATGCTTTACCTCATTTTTCAACTTGCTATTTCTGTACAAACAAGCTCTCAATTCATTCTCAAATTGCTGAACCAACTCATCCTCTTCCTCTTTTGTTGATTACTCATCACTTAAAGATTCTTGATCATCATCTACTTGAGCGACCAGTACATCCTTTGCAGCCTCATCATCAACTTTTTCTTCAGAATCTTCTTCATCTAACTTGCTTAAAAGATTCCTTCTTTTAGATCTAAAGAATTGCTTTTTCCCTTTGGCACCTAAATTTATAGCTTTAGAATAGATGGATTGCTTTGTCCTCCTCCTTAGGACCAGCTCATCATCATCATCACTATTTGCTTCTCTTCTCTTTGGGTAGTCCACAGCAAAGTGCCCATTTGCTCCACACCTAAAGCACTTCAAGGGTAATTTTTCCTTGTACTTCCCTTTTCCTTTTCTCATGTTCTTGGTGATGTATGCCATGAATTTCTCTTCTTCTTCAAAACGGCTGTTGAATTCTTCTTCTTGGTCTTTAATCTTTAATTACTTTATTACCTTAAAGGCCAGATCCTTCTCCACCTTAGACTTCTTTTTTTTCTTTATTGGCGCTATTCTCATTTCATAAGCCACCAATATGCTATGCAAATCATCTCGAGGTAGCCTATCCAAATCTTTATCTTCTATAGAGGAAACCTTGGCATTGTAAGTTTTCGATAAGATTCTGAGTATCTTCTTTACAATAATAACATCGTTGATCTCCTCTCCATAACCTCTAATAGAGCACACAATTTTGTTGACTCTTGTAAAGAAGGCATTCATAAATTCATCATTCTGCATCTTTATGTCTTCAAATCTGCTTCTCAAAATTTATACCTTGGCTTCCTTCACAACCTTGTCTCCTTCATAAATGTTTTTCAACTTGTACTAAATTTGCTTAGTTGTGTTGCACCTCATTACTTTGGTGAATTCTATGTCTAATAAAGAGGTATATAAGGCATTTCTCGCCTTTTCATCACACTCCAAATTCTTCTTATCAGTAGGCGTCATAGCAGCACCTTCAACAACAAGGATGAAGCCACTAACAGTAAATTCAAATACACCTAGACCAAGTGACATTAGATATAGGAGCATTTTATTCTTCCAATACTAATAATTCTATCCATTTAAAGTAGGAATGCCCTTACTATTAACACTATTCATGCTATTCATGATATCAACCAGTAGTAGATGTAAAGACTTATAGTAGCAATAAACAATTTCAAATCAAAGTAAACAAATTGGATCAATAGAGGAAACTGGCTCTGATACCACTTAATAAGGACCTTCTTAGGTCTCACACTGAGAGAGGGAGGGGTGAATCAGTGTGAGATACTTGCTTTTTACAAATCTGTCTGGATTAACCTCTATGACTTATTAGAGTCGATGATCCAATTATTTATCTTGCTTCTTTATGTGAGAGCGACCATATAGATATCAATCAAACGTGAGTACCAGAGAACACACAACAATTTTTATATGGTTCACCCATAATGTGTGAGTTACATCCACAGTGTAATAAGATCACTTTTGAATCACACAATCCACTCTTGTTATCAAGGGATATAGTTATGTTGTGGAAGGATCACTCCTTAACCACTTACAATGATCTCCCAATCACTCAAAGGATTGATTTCCCAATCACTCTAAGGGTCTCTCACCATTTTTTACAAAGTTTATAAAAAAGTTAGTAACTAACACTTTCCCAAGAAGGATCACTCAATGTGCACAAGCTACTAATGCAAAAAGTGGATCTTCTCCTTCCTCACTACTAGTCTTTGCTCAAGCTTTATCAGTCTCTTCTCTATAAGTTCTCTACATCTGCAAGTTATCTTTGCTGCAAGTTTTCTTCCTCTACTACCGATGTTGCCTCACCTGCTGTTTAGCAAGTTCTTTTCCTCTGCTGCCAGTGCTACCTTACCTACTGCCTTGGTAAGTTTCTTCCCCTGCTACCGGTGCTTCCTCCCCTGCTTCCTTAGCAGGTTGCCTCATATACTACTTTGGCAAGTTGCCTTCCCTACTACTAGTGCTACCTGACCTGCTGTCAGGGCACATATTCTCCTCTACTATTAATGCTATGTGCCCTGCTACTAGGGCAAATTTTCTCCTCCTACTGCTAATGTCACCTGCCCTGATACTAAGGCAAGTTTTCTCCTTCTACTACTGATGCTTGCACTTACTGTCTACTACTGGTTATGCCTACACTTGTTGCCTGTTACTGCAAGCTGTTAGTTGTACCTGCACTTGCTGCCTACTACTGGTTGTGCCTGCACTTGCTGCTTACTGTTAGTAGTGCCTACAATTGCTACTTATTATTAGTTATGCCTGCACTTGCTGCTTACTGTTAGTTGTGCTTGCACTTGCTGCCTACTGCTACAAGCTGTTGGTTGTGCTTGCACTTGCTATCAGCTACTGGTTGTGCCTGCTATTGGTCGTGCCTGCTTTTGCTGGTTGTGCTTGTTGTTAGTTGTGCATGCACTTGCTACTTGATACTAGTTATTAGTTATGTTGCTACAAGCTACTAGTTGTGTTGCCTCACTTGCCTTAATAAGTTCTCTCCTGCTGCTAATGCTGTCTGCCCTTATTGCTGTAATTGCTACTTCCCTTGTTTCTGTAATGGCTACTGATTGTACATACTACTACAATTGGTGTTGGTTTCCTTACTACAATTATTGGTTTCCTTGCTGCAATAGGTTCCTTCTCCTTACTACAATTTGCTGGTTTCCTTGCTACAATTGAAGGTTTCCTTACTACTACAATTGCTACTTGTTTCTCTTTGGTTTATCGCTGCACACCTTCTCCTTTGGTGTAATTGATTGGTTGCTACTACACACCTCTCCTTGGTGTGGTTTGCCGCTGCACACCCTCTTCCTTGGTATGGTTGATTGGTTGCTACTGCACACCTACTCTCTTTGGTGTGGCTACTATACGTCCTTCTTTCCTCGGTGTGGCTGATGCATATTTTTCTCTCCTTGGTGTGGCTACTGCATGTTCTTATCTCCTTAGTGTGGCTACTACACATTTTTCTCTCCTTGGTGTAGCTATTACACATTCTTCTCCTCTCTTTGGTGTGGTTGCCAGCTACTACACCCTGTTCTCCCTTTGGTAAGGTTGCCAACTGCTACACCTTGTTTGGCCAACTGCACCTCTCCTTGGTTTTAGGTTTGTCATTCTCTCTCAATTTTCTGCAGCACACATACATCATTCTCTCTTTGCAGCCCTTATTGTTGTTCTCTCTTTACAGCCTTTACTGTTCTCTCAATTTTTCTGCAACCCACGCATTATTCTTGCAAGATACATGGAGGTATTTATAGAGTATTGAGATTAGGGTTGCACACTCATCAATGGTCAGCATTACTTCCCAAGCTTGCCCTACAATCAACAGCTAGATATGATTCCTAAAATTTAAGGTCAATGGTCAATGGTCAACGATCAACATTAACTCATTGACTTCAAGGTTGACCTGCCATCAATGGTTTTAACCAACGACTTCTCAATATCTCAATGACATTTAAAACATCAAATCAACACAAACAACCATATGAGATGTTGTTGACAACAAATCCAACATTAATCATTGACGATAGGCTTAAAAAGGTCCCTGAATTGCGATCATTCCTTGGGCTAGTTAACTATTATTGTTGGTTCATTAAAGGGTATCCTACCATAGCAACACCATTGACTAACCTACTTAAGAAGAATAGCAAATGACATTGGTCAAAAGAATGTCAAGCTTCCTTTGAGAGATTGAAACATGTAATCTCTAAAAAACTTGTCATGGTGCATTATTAAAAGACATTCGAAGTTTACATAAATGCATCTAACTTTGCCATTGGGGGAGTCTTGATGCAAGATAAGCATCCCATTGCCTACGAAAGTTGCAAATTAAATGATATAAAGAGGCAATACACCATCCAAGATAAAGAAATGACTACCATAATCCATTGCTTACGCACATTGAGGCATTACTTGCTTGGAAGCAATTTTGTGATCATGACGGACAATGCCACCACAAGGTACTTCCAATCATAAAAGAAGCTCAACCGTAAGCAAACTTATTAGCAAGATTTCTTGACCAAATTTGACTACAAGCTACAATATAAGCTAGGCAAGGCCAATGTTATCGCTGATATGCTAAGTCAAAAGGTAAAACTAGTTGCTTGATCTGCCAACACACCAAAAAGCAATTTCCTTTAATGAATCAAGGAACGCATGTTGCAAGACAACTTAACCAAGAATCTGCTAAAGTTGGCTAGTGAGGGGAGGACTTGACGATTTTGGTTAAACAATGGGGTTCTCATGACAGTTGGCAAACGAGTCTTCATGCTTAAATGGGGAAACTTGCAAAAAGAAATTCTTAAGGAGTGCCTTGATTCCTTATATGTTGGTCACCCAATTATGGCATAAACCCTTGCCCTTGTTCAACAAAGCTATTATTGGTTGGAAATATAGGACAATGTCAAGGCCTATGTGCGAACTTGTCTTATTTGCTAGCAAGATAAAGCAGAACAGCAACATCTAACTAGTCTACTTGAGCCACTACTCATTACCGAAAGACCTTGGGAAAGTGTCTCAATGGACTTCATTGTGGCCTTACTTAAATCTAATGGGTTTAGAAGCATCATGGTGATAATTGATCAGTTTAGCAAGTATGCCGCCTTTATTCCAACCCCTACCGATTGCAAAGTTGATAAGGCAACTCGTCTATTCTTCAAAAATGTGGTCAAGTTGTGAGTAATGCCTAGAAGCGTAATAAGTGATAGAGACCCCCATTTTACAAGCGAGTTTTGGCATAAGTTGCTCAAATTACTAGGGACTAATCTAAACTTCTCAACCAACTTCCATCCCCAAAGTGATGAATAAACTAAGCAGATCAATGCTTTGTTGGAACCATATCTAACGCACTATGTTAGTACCCACCAATAATACTAGGCAAAGCTACTTGATGTTGCCCAATTCTCATATAACCTCCAAAGGAGTGAAGCAACAAACAAAAGTTCCTTTGAAATTGTCATGAGACAACAACCTATAATTCTAAGTGTTATTACCTCTTCTTACACAGGAAATAACCCTACTAACTATAAATTTGCGAAGAAGTGGCATAAGGAGGCAAACATAATAAGGACTTACCTTAACAAAGCTACCAAATGAATGAAAAAGTGGGTTGACACTAAGCGACACCCAAAGGAATATGCTAAGGGAGATATGATGATGGTAAAGCTATTATCCAACTAGTTTAAGTCCTTACGCAAATTGCATAAAAACTTGGTAAGAAAGTATGAAGGGTCATTTCCTATAGTCAAGCACATAAGGAAGGCTGCCTACCAAATCCAACTTTCCTTAAGACTCAAAATCCATAATGTCTTTCATGTAAGTCTTCTAAAGACCTTTCATGAAGACAAGTAAGATCCAAACCATGGTGAATCCAAACACGCACCAACTATTGTCATCGCTGAATTTGACAAGGAATTAAAGTGCATCCTTGCATATAAAGTGATTTGGAAGAGGGAAGTTCCAAACTATACTGAGTACTTAGTTAAATGGCAAAATCTACCAAACCATGAGGTTAATTGGGAACAAAAGGGTCTACTTTGATAATTCGCTAACCATATTAAGTATTATAAGGATGAAAGTATGATGAGGATGTCACAAGATTATATGGGGGAGGATGTCACAACCCATCCAAAAGCATTGCTAGACTAGGCTCATTTGATGCCTAGCCCATTTGTTGTATAAAGACATGACAAGAAAAAATTAGAAAGTATACTTAAGTATCAAATATCTAGAATATTCTCTTATAAATATCTAGTTATTTTAGAATAGTCTTGATTTAGAGTATTTAAAACAACTAATTGTAGTCATACATTGAGGAAATAGAATGAATATAAATATTCTCATTCCTCTCATTAGAAGACACCATTTATTTAAAGAAGTTTTCTCTGTTGCTAAACTCTCTAGTGCCTATTACTATTATAACCTTGCTAAACCTCCTACTTGTCTTTCTCTATTCTAAGTCAATTCTTTTAAATTATTTAAGACTTACTTAGTTCATCTTTGCTTACAAGGTAACTAAGCGGCACACAAATTAGCACATCCAAGTCTAACTTCATGAATGTGTGTGCAGAAAATTTGTTTTTATTTATTTTTAATTTATTTAAATTGTAATATTTATCTAACCTTTAAAAATATAAATTGTAACTAACAGTAAATTATATATATAATAACAAAAACATTATAATCATAAAATTAATTAATCATACACCTTTGTTCCTCTCTTTTGCAAAATCTCAATTTGTTTTTATTCTACTCTTTCTCTCCCTCTAATCACGCCTTCTCATTTTACTATCAAAATCAAAGATTATTCTCCGCTTATCTTCGATGGTCTGCGTGACTTCCCTTGAACCTTACGTCATTTTATCACATCGGGTGGGAAAAAAAACGCCGATAGCAACCCCCTCTGGTGGTGGTAGAAGGGGCAGCGCCTTACAATAAATGCTGTTCACGGTGCTTGTTGATGCTAGTAAGACAAATATTGATGAGGAGCTGCACAGACGGCAGGATGTCAGGTATTCTCTAGGTAGTAGCACTATAATAGATATCAGTTTTGGGGGGGGGGTGGTTTGTAACTCTTGATTTCCTCTTGTCAGGACATAATCTTCTTTATCCAATCGCATTGGTCCCGTGGGTTTTGTTAGTTTGAATTGGAATATTTTATTTCCATGGGCAAATATACTAAAGAAAAAAGATAGAAATCTTATTATATTGAAAATGCAAGGCCACTAGTTTGGTTAATCATGTAGCAAACCAAGATGATTAAGTGAATGTGCCAAATCTGGTGGCTGTTGCTATAGTTACTATTAGATAGCGGGTTTCAATTCAGTGAAGTTGACGGTCTGACACGGCCAAGGATAGCATATTTCTCGCAGGGGGTGGTTTTTCTTGTAAGTTATTAAATCCTCTACTTGTTCCACTGGTAAGTAAAAAGAGAACTGGTTGTGGCTTGTGAATTTATTTCCATATCTTCAATCCACACACGACTCCTCACAAACTACACTAGTTTCATTTACAGACATGCCTTAACATCTTGACATTTTTCTCTTAAAAAAAAAAAGAAAAAGACTTGTCAACCGTTTGATTCTAGTTGCTTTATTGCTCATCTCAATTTTGGTGATCAAACTTCCAACACTCCTACTAATTGTAGCATTGCTTTTAGAGTTCCAACCACTTTGCCATGTAACAAGGACAATGCATGTGAGACAAACTACTTTAAGAGGAGAAAGAGAGGCCCAGGAGAGTGTTTAAAGTCATTGTGCAGCCCTAAAACAATTGCAGAAAATCAATAATGAATTGCAGAACATATTAGATGCCAATATGGACCAAGAACCCCAGAGACGGCTCACCTGTGAGGCACTCAAGGTGATTAAGCATCAGGTTGATCACTGCCTGATGAAGGTTGTCAATGCACATTGTCATGGACTTGGCCTTGCTCAACCAACAACCCGCGCAGCACTAGCAATTCACTTGACTTAATGCTAGTTCAACCTTCTCCAAGAGCTAGAATGCTACTAGCCAAAGATAAAAAGAAGCACACAAGTAGACAAGAGATATGAAGAACTTGGAGAATACTATACTACTTCAAGAATGCAATTAAGCTATTACTTAGATGTTTTACAAATGAGGTCCCTAAGGATATATATAGTCATCTACCTCCTCAATGAATGGCTATGATCTATTTGATCTAACGGTCCTTATTCTTTTTCTATATTACTCCACGCTTTACAAGAAGATAAGGGAGTTATCTACAAGATTCTAGAAGTTTCCACATAGTTCTGGAATTATGAAGAATAAACCTCTTTAGTAGCTTAATTTGGGTAGAATGACGTGGCGCATGACATTCTCCCCCACTCAATCTGGCGACGTCCTCATCGCATCCCTCTTGTATCTCACGATCACATCCACGTTGTTCCACAAAGTTAACTCATGTTCCTAACTTGCCTCGCTATCAGGCAACCCTTTCCATTTAACAAAGTACTCGACATAACTCGCATGGGTGCCTCTCCTTGGAATGATGTGATGCACCAATATCTCTTCCACATCACGATCTAGCATTGTTGTTATGGCTGTAAGGGCTCTTTTCGATTCACCCCTACTCGGCTCCGCCTTATCACGATGGTAAGGCTTTAGTAAGCTTACGTGGAATACTGGATGCATCTCGAGGTGTGATGGTAGAGTTAATCGATAAGCTAGCTTGTCAATCCTCTTCTCCACTGGGAAAGGTCCCTCGTAACGCCTAACGAGGCCCTTATGCACTTTGGCAAGCCTTTGGCTTTGATGGGGAAGGAGTTTCACCATCACCAAATCTCCTTCCTCAAACTCCAAGTGTCTCCTCTTGGCATCGGCCCATTTCTTCATCTGCTTAATAGCCTTAGCCAAGTGTGCCCGTGCCATGTCGGACTTCTCATGCTAACCCTTGGCAAATTTGAATGCAGCAAGACTCGACCACTTGTAACCAACCACCAATGTGTGTAGAGTCATCGGTTGTAGTCTCGTATCAACCTCAAACGAACTAGCCCCAGTTGACTCGCTCTTCTATAGATTATATGAGAATTAATGTTGTTCCTACAGCCTTGTATGGGTTGTAATTGTTGTCAACTAGGTTTAAGTGTGCAAGAAAGTAAAGCCACATGGAAGGGCAAGAAAGTAAATCTGTCGTGTAAGCCCTATTAGGGTTTCATGGAAGAGAGTACATAAAGACATTAGGGAAAGGCCAATACAATAGAATACACGGAAAAACACGTATATGGACAGCCCAATAAAGAAAACAAAAAAACACAACATACGGCCAAAGCACACCAACGGCAAGCGAACAACAGAACAGGGGACGGCAAAATAAAAAAGAAGCAACCATCATGAACAGTGCAGCCATCGAGTGAACAGTGGAGCCATTGACAGAAGAAGAAGAGAAAAAGAAAATTGTAGCTGTCGTTGGGCGAAGGAGAGAAGAGGACCAAAAAAAAAAAAGAAAACCGGCACACTACCGATACGCCTAAAATCCACCCAAATAAAAGAGAGAGCCATCGACGGAAGAAGGAGAGAGATTACGTAGCCATCATCGGAGTAGGAGAGAAAACAAAAATTGAGCAAATCAGAGTAGATTGGTGGAAGAAGAAACCAGATGGCCATAAAAGAGAGAGATACCAACAACAACAAAGAACAACTATCGAGAGAGAGAGAGAGAGAGAGAGAGAGAGGAGACGGCCGGAACAGAGGAGTCGACGGGAAGGAGAGAGAAAACACGGCCAAATAAGGGAAAAGGAGAGAAAATCTGGAACGGCCAAAAAGGGGTGGATGAAGAGAGAGAAATCCGGCGGTAAGAGAGAGAGATCTAGCAGGATGATGAGAGAGATCCGATAAGACAATGAGAGAAATTCGGGGGTAAGAGAGAGAAATCCGGCTGGACAACAAGAGAGAGAGAAACGGACAGGTGAGCCATGAGACAGTGAGATCGTGAGACAAGGAGACGAGTGAGACCATGAGATGGTGAAAGCAGAAGTTATGTGAGACAACGTAGAGAAGAACTTCGGCGAAGCATTTGAAAGAACTCAACGTATTTCTAAATTTCTTCAAGAGAGGTTAAAGAGCGTTGCAGTGAACTTCTAAGCAATAGTGGAGCAGCCTTTCAATTCAACAGAGGCAAGACAAGCTAGAAGAAGGGTAGACACAGTAAGTGACACTCTTTGTATTGTACTTGCTTAGTAATTGCAATAGTGAAAGGAACAGAGGATTAAGACATCCATTGTAACTAGAATTCTCAAGTATAGTGGATAGTCTCAATAAGGGAGAGTCCCTGCCACCGTGGATGTACGTCATATTGACGGAACCACGTAAATCTCATGTGTCCTTAATTTACTTTACGTTCTGTGTTTTGAATTAAGTTGTGAACGCAACTAAAGTATCAGCCAACCCATAACCTAACGAAGACCTAAACAAAAACATCTGAATTGTCTATTAGGCAAGGTGTCTGAAAGGTGACTTTGGGGATTATTATGATTAGTAGGTAGCAATAGATTTACCTTAGTCGAGTTTGAGAAAGAGTTCGCTTTTAAGAAGAGGTTGAAGTTGTTCACTTACCTGCGAATTGTGAATTGTGGTGATACTAATTCACCCCCCCTCTCAGTATCACAAACTAATAGATCCTAGGGAGAAGTTGGGAACTTCAATTAGGCTATGTCAAGCAACTTAGCCCAATCACTCTGGTTGGCACTCACATAATGCCTCAGGAACAGCTCCAACAAGGCATTCACCCTTTCTGTTTGGCCGTTAGTTTGGGGGTGAAAGCTTGTAAAGAAGTTGAGCTCCGATCCCATTAACTTGAATAGCTCCATCCAGAATCTCCCGATGAAGTGAGTGTCTTTATCGCTGACAATTGTCTTTGAGATGCCCAATATTTCACCACATACTTGAAAAATAGGCGTGCTACATCTTTAGCTGTAAACTTTGAGGATACAGGGATAAACACACCATACTTGCTAAACCGGTCTACCACTACCATAATGTTGGCATATCCCTCTGATTTTGGTAGACACGTGATGAAATCCATCGAAACGCTCTCCCAAGGTCTCTCTAGAATGGGTAGGGGCTCCAGCAATCCCAATGGTTGATGTTGCTCCACCTTGTCTTGTTGGCATACAAGACAAGTCTTAACATAAAGTTCAACGTTGTCCCACATTTGTGGCCAATAATATGTCTGCTTTACAAGGGCCAACGTATGACGTACACCCGGGTGTCCTGCCTATTTTGAGTCATGGCACTCCTTGACAATTGCCTTACTCAATCCTTGCCACTGTGGCATATAAACTCTATTGCCTTTGGTAGTGAGTAACCCATCTTCAAGCCAAAACCAACGAGTCTTCCCACTACTTGCCAGTTCCCTCAAACTCTTGGCTTATGGGTCATGCTCCAATCCCTCCTTCACTTGTTCTACCAAAGGGAAGTTCAGACTTGTGATTGCAGCTAATTCGGCCTTTCTACTCAATGCGTCGGCCACCAAATTAGCCTTGCCTGGCTTATACTCCATCATAAAGTCAAATTCCGCCAACAAAGCTTGCCACCTCACTTGTTTTGGCGTTAGCTTCTTTTAATTAAGGAAGTAACTTGTGGCAATGTTGTCTGTCTTCACAACAAACTTAGACCCCAACAAATAATGCCTCTAAGTTCATAGGCAATGCACCACTGCAGTCATCTCCTTCTCTTGGACTGTATAACGGCGCTCGGTTTCATTCAACTTGCGACTCTCATATGCCACGGGATGTCCCTCTTGCATTAAAACACCACCAATTGCAAAATCAGAGGCATCAGTATGTACCTCATAAGGTTTTGTGTGGTCGGGAAGAGCCAACACTGGCTCGTCAGCTACCACTTACTTAAGCGCCTCAAACGCTCTTTGGCATCTAGCGTCCCAACTCCACGTTCCATTCTTCTTCAACAAATCAGTGAGCGGAGTTGCAATAGAGGAATAGCCCTTTATAAACCTTCTATAATAGTTGACAAGGCCTAAAAAGGGCCATACCTCGGTTACCTTCTTTGGTGGCTCCCAGTTATGGATGGCTTGCACCTTAGACTCATCCATCCGTAATTTGCGTCCGCTGACAATGTGCCCTAAGAATACGACTTCTCGTTGAGCAAAGGCACATTTCTCCCTCTTCATTGACAATATGCTCATCCAACATCTTACTATAGACAACGATATCTTCTAAATATACTATGACAAATTTATCCAAAAACGACTCAAAAACTCTATTCATAAGAGTGCAGAATCTAGTAAGGGTGTTTGTAAGTCCAAATGGCATAACTAAGAACTCAAAGGAGCCGTACCTCATAACACAAGCGGTTTTTGTCTCATCTCCTTTCGCTATCCTCACTTGGTAGTATCCCGATCTCAAATCCAGCTTTGTGAACCACTGTGCTTCACCTAGTTGATCAAACAAATCAGCTATTAATGGAATGGGATACTTATTCTTCTCGGTGATTTTGTTGAGCACTCGATAATCGATGCACAATCGGAATGACCCATTGTGCTTCTTTTGGAAAAGCACAGGTGCACCATATGGAGCCTTTGACGGTTGAATGTAACTCGCATCCAACAACTCCTTCAATTGCCTCCTGAGTTCCTCTAACTCCGGGGGTGCCATTCGGTAAGGCCCCACAGCAAGTGGTCTTGCACTAAGGACTAACTCTATCTTGTGGTCCACCTCTCACTTAGGTGGGAGCTTCTTAGGCAATTCGGGAGGCATGACGTCCTTAAACTCCTTTAGGACGTGAGAGACTTCCTTGGGTAGCACCTTTGATGAGGAAGTATCCTTTCCATCCCTCAAGGATACAAGAAAGGTGGGTTACACCTTCTTCACCCCTTTAGAAAGCTACATGGCTGAAATTTGCCTTGATTAAAGGCTGGTTTCCCTAGCCAAAGGCACCATGCAAGTGTTGCCTTCCTCCAGGATACACATTGTGTTGGCAAAAGGAATAGGCACAGCCTTAACACAATCCATAAATTCCATACCAAGCACAACTGGAAAACCATCCATTGGCACAATAGAAAAATCTACAAGGCCACACCATTCACCCATACATACCTCTATATCATAAGCGATGCTGAAAATTGACTTTGGCTCTAAATTTACTGCCTTGAGCCATCCTCATTCCTTGTTGTATTTGATGCCTAACCGCCTTGCTTCCTGAAGTTCCCGACTTCTCCCTAGAATCTACTAGTTTGTGATATTGAGAGGGGAGGTGAATCAGTATCACCACAATTTGCAATTCACAGGTAAGTGAACAACTTCAACCTCTTCTTAAAAGTGAACTCTTTCTCAGACTCGACTAAGGTAGATCTATTGCTACCTACTAATCACAATAGTCCCCAAAGTCACCTTTCAAACACCTTGCCTAATAGACAATTCAGATGTTCTTGTTTAGGTCTTTGTTAGGTTATGGGTTGGCTGATACTTTAACTGCATTCACAACTCAATTCAAAACACAAAACGTAAAGCAAATTAAGGACACACGAGATTTATGTGGTTCTGTCAACGTGACATACATCCACGGTGGTAGGGACTCTCCCTTACCGAGACTATCCACTATACTTGAGAATTCCAGTTACAATGGATGTCATAATCCTCTACTCCTTTCACTATTGCAATTACTAAACAAGTACAATACAAAGAGTACAATTGAAAGGCTGCTCCACTGCTGCTTAGAAGTTCACCGCAACGCTCTCTAACCTCTCTTGAAGAAATCTGGAAATACATTGAGTTCTTTGAATGCTTCGTCGAATTCCTTCTTTACGTTGTCTCACATAATTCCTGCTTTCATCGTCTCACAATCTCACCCATCTCCTTGCTCCATGATCTCACTGTCTCATGGCTCGCCTGTCCGTTTCTCTCACTCTTGCTATCCAGCCAGATTTCTCTCTCACTGTCCAATCGGATTTTCTCTGTTCTACCGACAATTCTCTCTCTTTGTTCGTCTCTCTCTCTCTATTCTGCCGTGTTGTCTCCTCTCCAATCGCTGATTTGTCGGTGGTGTGCTGTTCCTCACGAGTTTCTCTTTTGCAACCCCTATTCTGCCATGGCCGTCTCAGATTTTCTTTTTGTTACTACCGACCGCTCTCCTCTTTAGCTGTGTCGAATTTTCTCTCCTTCACCGTCCATACCTCCGTTCTGGCCGTATACCTCTTTTCTCTCTCTTCCAACGGCTGTCTCAATTTTTCTCTCTTTCTCTCGTGTTCTGCCCCAATTTAGCCGTATATGATTTTTCTCTCTTTTCCAACGGCTTTTCCGTTTTGCTCTTCCAGTCTTTCGTCCAGTCGTCCAGCCCCTTCAATCGTCTCCTCTTTTCTCTATTTTTGCCGACCTCTCCTCTTTTCCGACCACGGGTTCATTTTCTCTCCTATCCCTGATGATGGCTACTGTTCACTCGACAGCTACTTCGTTTTCTCTCTCTTCCTATCGACAACTACTGTTCACTCGACGGCTTCTTTCAACTGCTACCCTGTTCACTACAGCTGCTTCTTTTCTATTTTGCCGTCCCTTGTTCTACCATTCTCTTGCCGTCGGTGTGCTTTGGCCGTATGTTGTGTTTTTCTGTTTTCTCTATTTGGCCGTCCACACACTTTTGTGTTTTGCCGTGTATTCAATTGTGTTGGCCTTACCCTAATTTTGTCTTCCAAGGTCTTTATATACTCTCTTCCATGAAACCCTAATAGGGCTTACTTGCGGCGAATTTACTGTCTTGCCTTTACACGGTGGATTTATTTTCTTGCCCTTCCATGTGGCTTTACCTTCTTGTCCTTCCATATTTCTTCACTTTCTTGCACACTTAAACCTAGTTGACAACAATTACAACCCATAAAAGGCTGTGGGAACAACAATCTCCCCCTTTGTAATTGTTGGCAACACTCATAACAAAAGCCACTATGCAACAGTTTCAACTCCCCCTTTCTTAACAGCTCCCCCTACACTGTTGCTTCTCTCCCCCTTTGCCAACCAATTACAAATCTGAAAAACTCGCAAAGTGGAGATGGAGGATTCACCTAAACTTCAGGCTTGAGGAGGCATTTGCACAAATAGACTCAATCTGTGCTTGTCAAACAGCTCTGTGGACAGATGTTTAGTTAGATCTTGTGTAGCCTCTTCAACTGATTTAGGTTCAACTTGTGAGAGTAAAGCAGTAGCTCCCACAATTCTTCTTCTTGTTGTAACTCCTGCTGATGGGTCACTTATGATCTGATTTTCTTAATGAGCAATGGTCCACGATTTCTTTGACTTTCTTCCTTGCACCGTCTTAGTTGCAAGACGATCTCTTTCTTCATCTTCAAACTCACTCTTCTCCAAGTCTGAACTTACTTCTTATTCCTTTTCTTTAGGTTAGTCTAATTCTTCATCTATATTGAAGTCATCTTCTTCATTGTCCTCAACTTCTCCATTCTGCATTGTTTTCCAGTTCTTATTTATTCTCACATCACTGGAAGTGATCACTTTTCCCAGCTTATGTAAGAAAACTCTATAACCTTTTGTATTTTCTGTGTATCCCACAAAGATGCCTTCATCAAACCTAACGTTGAATTTTCCCAAGTTTTGCTCCTTGTTCTTCACAAAACATGGGTTGCCAAAGATTCTGAAATACTTGGCTGTTGTCTTCTTCCCACTCCATAGCTCATATGGAGTCTTATCAATATTAGGCCTTAGTAAAACTCTATTCAGTAGATGTACGGCTGTAAATGTTGCTTTTGTCTAAAATCTTGTGTGAAGCTTGGATTCCAGCAGTAGAGTTCTTGCCATTTCAACCACAGCTCTATCCTTCCTCTCTACCACCCCGTTCTATTGAGGTATTCTTGCTGCTGCCATCTGATGATCAATACCATGCTTCTCAAGGTAATCTTCAAAAGCTTCATTTGTAAATTCAGTGCCTGGATCTTACCTCAATACTTTGATCCACTCTCATTTTCAGCCAATCTTCTGTATCTCTTGAAGCAATTCAGAACTTCTGACTTGTGTTTGAGGCACACGAGGTAGGTCTTTCTCGAAAAATCATCAACAAACAAATAAAGTACCTCTCGCCTTTCAACCCTTTTGTCCTCATCGGTCCACACAAATCAATATGCACAATGTCAAGCACTGCTTCAGAACTGAACTTTTTGGTCTTGTACTGCTTTTTGGCATGTTTTCCTTTGGAGCATGCTGAGCAAACATAATCTCTCTCTCTCTCTCCTAAGGTCAGGAATGTCTCTGATTGCATGAGTAGGGGTCAGCTTCCTCATGTTCTTCTGTGATAAGTGTCCTAGCCTCCTATGCCAAAGCTAATTTTCTTCTTCCTTTGTAAGTAGACAGCTATTTTTCTAGTCCTCATGAATCACGTACAAATTTCCAACTGTTATCTTCCCAACTACAACAATATTGCCTTCTTTACTCTTTACTTGGCAACCTATTTTTGCGAATATCACTTTGTGGTCGTTGTTGCATAGTTGGTTGACAAATGCTAGATTATATTTGAGTCCTTTAACGTGCAGAACATCTTTCAGCTTTCCTTTTCCAATATTCACTGACCCCTAACCACTGATGTTGAGTGAATCATCATTGCCAAACTTGACTCTATCTTCTCTTGATTTGTTTAGCTTTGATAATTTACTCTTGTCTCCCATCATGTGCAAAGTGTATCCATTATCAAGGATCCACTGCTTATCCTTGCAATCATCCTTTAGTGCAATTTCAGTTATATTAGCCACCTCCCTTTTAGCTTTATATTCCTTCTTTTGAACTGGCTGGAAGATAGCTTTCTCTTTTTTCTCAGCTTTGACTGCACCGCTTGTTTTCACTGTGCCATTAAGTGTCTTCTCTTGCTCAGGGAGAAGTGTCATGCATCTTTTGGTATTATGGCCATCCTGCCCGCACCTTTCACACTGTTCCAATTCTACCAATACAGCAAACTTGTTCTTTGAAACCACTGATTTGGGCATCCACCAACACTCCTTGTCAATGTATCCTTGCCTTTTACAGTATGTGCAAGAACTCGCGACAGGTGTTCTCTTTTGAATTTTGTATTGTCTCCCCCTATATGCAGCATCAGATCTTCTCAAGTTGGAGACGTATATTGGCCTTCTCCACCAGCAGTTACTCGCCTTATGACCCCAAACTCCATAATAAAGGCAATGACCTTGAAACTAGCTCTTCTTAGGTCTAATCACAGCTTGTCTTCTTCTGTTCATCACTTGCTGTATAGGTAAAGTAGTTGGCTTCTTTGCTTGTGTGACTTTCATTTTAGTCACCTTCTTCTCCTTCTTCTGTTCAGTCGTAGCCCTCTGCTAGCTGACTTTCTTTTCTTCCTTCTTGTTTGCCACCCTAGGTTGCTTCTTCAGATCTTCTTTATTCTCAGCTATCTTCTTCTGAGTCACAACCTTCTCTTTCAACTTCTGTGGCACATTCTTATTTTCTTTAGCCAATGCAGCCTCAGATTGCTGCATTTTCTCTACATTCTTTTCTCCTTTTACAGAACTTGTTTCTCCTATCATTTCAAGCTTCTGTAAGTTCTCTTTGCTACTTTTGAGTTGTTGTTGAAGTCTCAGCAACTCTTTCTCCATTTCTTCAATTTTTGAAGACCTTGAGCCAAGCTCTACTATAAGGTCTTCACATATTTTGATTTATTCTTCAAATCTTCTCTTCAAGTCAATATGTTCAGCCCTTATTTCATCCTTTTGACTTTTAGCTTCCTCAGACTTTGCTTCAACTTGTTTTATGTGAGCTTCCAACCTTTTTATGGTTCTGCCCCTTCTGATTATCTCCTTTAAAGCTACTTCTAACTCAGCTTCAAGATCTAGTTCTTCTTCATCAATTTCCTCTTCCTCTTCAGAGGTTAAACTACCACCTTGAGCTGATGCCATAAAGGCCTGCTCATCTGATGATTCTTCACCTTCCTCCTCATCAGCTTCTTTTATCTTACTCACATAACTCTTGAATGAGCCTCTCTTCTTCTTCTGTGGGTTGGCAGTCTTCTTACTGGACTTCTTTGATTTGAATGATGATCTTCTCCATCTTGAATTCTGCTCATCATCACCATCCTCATCTTCATCATCAAGTTTCACTTTGCACTAAGAAGCAAAGTGTCCAGTCTGTCCACAATGATAACATCTCAAGGACAACTGTCCTTTTCCCTTCTTAAACTCCTTTTTGAATTTCTTTGTGAAGTAAGCCAACACTTCACCTTCACTTTCTTCCTTATCATCATCATCATCATCACTGGATGATTCTTCCTCTTCTCTTATCTTCAAGTGCTTCATAGCTTTGAAAGCTGCCTCCTTTGATACCTTCGTTGTTCCAGAGCTTTCAATTAACTTTATCCTCATCTCATATGCAATGAGATTGCACTCGAGATCATGCAGAGACATAGAATTGAGATCTCTACTCTCCTCTATGGCTGCTACCTTTGAGGCAAACCTCTTAGGCAAAATTCTCAGAATTTTCTTCACAATCGATGAGTCCTTCTTGTTCTTCCCATGACTTCTCAAGTCATTTACAGCGTCAATAACCTTAGTGAAGAACTCTTGAACTGTCTCATTCTTCTGCATTATGAGAGATTCATATCTCTCTTTGAACACTTGAAGCTTAGCCTCCTTCATTCTACCATCACCTTCATAGACTTTCTGCAATCTATCCCATATCTCCTTGGCAGATTTGCAGTCCATAACTCTAGCATACTCAGCATCTGTCAATGTTGAAATGATGACATTTGAGGTCTTCCCATTTATCTCAAACTGCCTTAACTCCTCTGGGGTTGGGTCTTTACCTTCTTCTAGAGCCACAAAACCCTCCTGTACACATTTCACCACATTCATGCCCATGGTTGCAAATACCACTTGCATTCTTGCTCTCTACATATGGTAGTTGGTTTCGTTGAAGATTGGAACCTTCTTACTATAAGTAGTGCTAATGTTGGTACCGGCTTCCATTTCTCAGTATGCTGAACAAGTCAAACTTCTAGATCCCTTCAAACTAGTACACCAAGCTGTTAAGCTTCAAACTGGTGAACCTGTGCTCTGATACCAATTGAAGTTCCTGACTTCACCCTAGGATCTACTAGTTTGTGATACTGAAAGGGGGGGTGAATCAGTATCACCACAATTCGCAATTTGTAGGTAAGTGAACAATTTCAACCTCTTCTTAAAAGTGAACTCTTTCTCAGACTCGACTAAGGTAGATTTATTGCTACCTACTAATCACAATAGTCCCCAAAGTCACCTTTCAGACACCTTGCCTAATAGACAATTCGAATGTTCTTGTTTAGGTCTTCGTTAGGTTATGGCTTGGCTGATACTTTAGCTGCATTTACAGCTCAATTCAAAACACATAACGTAAAGCAAATTAAGGACACACAAGATTTATGTGGTTCTGTCAACGTGACGTACATTCACGATGGTAGGGACTCTCCCTTATCAAGACTAGCCACTATACTTAAGAATTCCAGTTACAATGGATGCCTTAATCCTCTACTCCTTGCACTATTGCAATTACTAAGCAAATACAATACAAAGAGTGTCACTTACTGTGTCTACCCTTCTTCTAGCTTGTCTTGCCTCTGTTGAATTGAAAGGCTGCTCCATTACCGCTTAGAAGTTCACCGCAACGCTCTCTAACCTCTCTTGAAGAAATCTGGAAATACGTTGAGTTCTTTGAATGCTTCGTTGAATTCCTTCTCTACGTTGTCTCACACAATTCCTACTTTCACCATCTCACAGTCTTACTCGTCTCCTTGCCCCATGATCTCACTGTCTCACGGCTCGCCTGTCTGTTTCTCTCTCTCTTGCTGACCAGCTAGATTTCTCTCTCTTACTGTTGGATTTCTCTCTCTTACCACCGGATTTCTCTCTCTTACAGTCCAGCCGGATTTCTCTCTCACCGTCCAGCCGGATTTTCTCTGTTTTGCTGACGGTTCTCTCTCTTCATCCGTCTCTCTCTCTCAATTCTGCCATGTTGTCTCCTTGCCGACCACTGGTGTGCCATTCCTCACGGGTTTCTCTTTTGCAACCCCTGTTCTGCCATGGCCATTTCGGATTTTCTTTTTGTTACTACCGACCACTCTCCTCTTTGGCCATGTCAAATTTTCTCTCCTTCGTCGTCCACACCTCTATTCTGGCCATATACCTCTTTTCTTTCTCTTCCAACGGCTGTCTCAATTTTTCTCTCTTTCTCTCGTGTTCTGCCCCGATTTGGCCGTATATAATTTTTCTCTCTCTTCCAACGACTTCGCCATTTTGCTCTTCCGGTCTTCTGTTCGGTCATCCAGCCCCTTCAGCCCTCTTTTCTCTATTTTTGCCGACCTCTCCTCTTTTCCAACCACGGGTTCGTTTTCTCTCCTATCTCCGACAACGGCTACTGTTCACTCGATGGCTTCTTTCAACGGCTGCCCTATTCATTACGGCTACTTCTTTTCTATTTTGTCGTCCCCTGTTCTACCATTCGCTTGCCGTTGGTGTGCTTTGACCGTACGTTGTGTTTTTCTGTTTTCTCTATTTGGCCGTCCACACACTTTTATGTTTTGCCGTATATTCAATTATGTTGGCCTTACCCTAATTTTGTCTTCCAAGGTCTTTATATACTCTCTTCCATGAAACCCTAATAAGGCTTACTTGCAGCGAATTTACTGTCTTGCCCTTATGCGATGGATTTACTTTCTTGCCCCTTTATGTGGCTTTACCTTCTTGCCCTTCCATATGACTTTACTTTCTTGCACACTTAAACCTAGTTGACAACAATTACAACCCATACAAGGCTGTGGGAACAACACTTCCTCTTCTTAAAGGAAATTGTTAGAAGCTCCAGTATCCACTAAGGCTTTAACCACTTGGTTACTCACCTTCACTTCTACATATAATCGCCCTTTCTTCTCAGTCTTAGGCACTTCGACCTTGGCTTTAATGGCATTGAGGATTTGCAAGGATCCCATCCTCGTCTCTTCACGTTGATGTTGTTCCTCCCTTTCTTCAACTAAGGCAAAAAGCTTGGCTTTCCTTGGGCAATCCCTTGCTTTTTGCGGCCTATCGCAAAAGTAGCATTTGAGAGGGCCCCTATCACTGCTTTGACCCTCCTTGGTGTTCTTCTCTTCCCTATGCCCATTATACTTGTGGAAACATCCTTTGTTCGAGGGACTATCTCCCCCACTATTTCCCTTGCCATCCTTGTCCTTATGAGACTTGGGCTTTTCGTACTTCTTGAACTCTATTAGTGATTCGTCAATAGAAATAGCGGTGGCGAGATCTTGAACACCATGTCTTTGGATCTCCATCTTTGCCTAATTTTGTAAGTCATCTTTGAACGCAAAGAATGCTTCCTTGTCGAGATAATCAGGAATTTCTAGCAACACTTCGGAGAATTCCTTCACATACTCTCATATGCTCCCCTTTTGTTGAAGATGCCTTAGCTTCGCTCTTACTTCTTCCTCGACATTCTCTGGATAAAATTGCCACTTGAGTTCTTTCTTTAACTCGTCTCATGTGTTGATGATGCAAGTACCCCTTTCGATATCACTATACCTCCTTCTCTACCATACCATTGCCGTATCTGTGAGGAATAAAGCGGCACTATCGATCTTCTTGGCATCCTCCGTGACACCAAGTGCCTTAAAGTGTTGCTCCAAGCTCCATAGAAAGTTATCAACCTCCTTCGTGTTCCTTGACCCATTATACGCCTTGGGTCTTGGAACATCCACCTTTAAAGAAGCAACTACCGTTGGCAAGGCAATGCTTCCACCTTGAGCAACTGCCTTTTTGCAAAGGACTAGCTCATCTTTAGTCTCCTTTAACTCGTTCAAGACTCTTTCGAGCTCTTCCTTCAACGTCACAACCTCACAATGAAGGGTCTCTTCCAAGGTCATCACTTGGTCTAGACACCTTGATAGGGCTTGGTTCAAGGCACCTTGCACCTCCTCACAAAGCTCTTCACTTTCCCTCTCGAGCTTGTCGATGCATTGGTCTACCACCTCGAACTTCTCTTGCCCATCCATCACAGTAAGCTTAACTTTTGTAAGCCTTGCATTGGTGTCTTTCAAGACATCCCTCGACCTTGATCTCCCTATTTTGGGTTGTTTCATGGCTTCCTCAGACACGTGGGTAATCTCACTATGAGGACCAGACATGCTTACTAGACAGAGTGTGCTTGCTACTTGTAGAAACTGTGCTCTGATACCACTTGTCACAGACTTGGCCTTGATCAACCAACGACTCGTGCGACACTAGCAATTCACTTGACTTAAATGCTAGTTCAGCCTTCTCCGAGAGTTAGAATGCTACTAGCTGAAGATAGAAAGAAGCACACAAGTAGACAAGAGATATGGAGAACTTGGAGAATACTATACTACTTCAAGAATGCAATTAAGCTATTGCTTGGATGCTTTACAAATGAGGTCCCTAAGAATATATATAGTCATCCACCTCCTCAATGGATAGTTAGGATCTATTCAATCTAACGGTCTCTATTCTCTTTCTAGATTACTCCACACTTTACAAGAAGATTAGGCACGCTTTACAAGAAGATAAGGGAGTTATCTACAAGATTCTATAGGCTTCCACCTAGTTCTAGAATTATGAAGAATAAGCCTCTTTAATAGCTTAATTTGGGTAAAATGACGTGGCACGTGACAGCATGCATGTAGGCTCCGTGAGTGTGTGTTTGAATTGTTTCTACCATATTTGTTAGAAACTTGGGAGGAACATGTTTTTGTGACAATTGCCGATGCACCCTCATTGTGCCTTAGCTTGTAGCCCATCCATAAAACCACGTGATCACAACAAGATTCTAACTCATAGCACATTTTTACATGTGCAAATGTTCATTGTGATCATTGAATTTAGTGTAAAGTTCGCATTGGCAAGTTGGTACTGCTGAATCATTGTTAAAATAAACATGCTTTCCCATTTTTGGTGTATCCATGTACTTGCATGCTTGTTTCACTTCAGAATCATGGTTGCATGCGTGACTGGTAAATTGAAAAAAACAAAAAAAAGTTGACGTTGCGAATAATGGGTTTTGCGTACAATTAACTTGGTGTATCTGTATTGGTTAATTGAAAATAGAGAAATTGGATGATGCAATTCTTAATTATCAAATACATGAATCTTTTATCTATTGTTGTCATTGGATTTGTGATCCAAAAAATTCTAATCGGATTTGGATTTGATTCTATAATATCATTACACCTTGTCTCTCAAGTAGTCAATAGGCAAAAAATAGCGAAAAATAGAGCCTTCTCTCTCTCTCTAATTATTAAAAGATCTTGTAAAGAAAAAATTGGTTGTTGGTCAATAAAAAAAAAAAAAAACTAATTGCGTAATCGAATAAGGCCTTAGTAACCAGAATGTAAACTTATCCCAATTGCACCGCACGGTATCCTTTTTCATTAGTACACTCTGTTAGCATAGTAAACTTATCCTAAAGGTTGACTTATTCCATTCCTGCTTTTGTCCTATTATCCCAAGAAAAGCACAATTTTACAGCGATGACAGACTGAGATGGTTCAAAGAGATCATACATAAATGGGAAATCATTTGATTTCGGCATCTTTCCAATTATCATACTGAATATTAGTAGCAAACAATTTACTCCCACTAAATAGACTTTTCATTTTATTTTTGAAGGAAAATAAACTTACAGAAGTTTGTTTCTTGTACAATAGTATGCTGACTATTTAAGGTTTTTTTTTTTTTGGCATCAGTCACCCTCCATTTGCTCACAGAATATGCTGAAACCCTTTTTTTTTTTTCTTTTGCCTACTTCTAACATAAAGATGGGCAACTAGGATACCAAAAAGGAATCAATATCACCAACAACACGAGTGGAGGGGCAACTAGAATTTATTGATGTTATTATAACCACGAGGCATCGGCATAAGAATTTCTCAAAACTATCAGGCTTGTCCACACTAAACACACAGAAGAAATGTTTCATTCCAACAAAAATGTAGACTATCACATCTATTCTCACCAGGCGTTGAAAGTACCTATTTCCGTTCACCTGCTTTGGCCCAGAATGTGTTTGATTCCTGAGTGCTCTCGACCTTTTGGTACATTTGGTGGAAAACACATGGTATGATGATGCAGTAAGTTAAGATTCCAGAAGCCACCAAATATAGGATGAGCTATTCTATGATAAACTAATGCAATGACAAGCCTTTCTGCAATGGAAGACAATCAAGCACAAATTCATGTAATTTAATACTTACAAACAAGACAACGGCAGGTCATTACTAGCACATTGCAGATGTAGAAGATTCTTTTGCAGTACCAGCAATGGACATGCAGCAGGGAATATATATATATATATATCAAGAAAGAACATGAAAAGAAACATTAGGCAATATCCCTTCAGCAGCCCTGAAGTGGCGTTGCTACCATAGTTCATTGATTTGATTGCCTTGATGAGGGCCTAAGACCACTGCAGAAACCAATTTCTTCCCCTGAAGAAGAATTGTTGTTAGCAGATGCCAAATTCATGTCCAGTCAATATGATCAACTAGGAGAGGCCATATGTTGAAAATTTCTCCCATCGATACAAAGGATCCTTTGATGATTTACAGGGCTTCTTCCTCAACACCTATTCCCCTCTTTGGCCCTTTTCATATGTTGTCATTGTTGAATTATCCTGATTTTTAGGATCTCATTATGAGGAATATTCAATCCTAATATTTTGAGTCCTAATTATTAAGAAATAGTTATAAATAATTAGTTAGGAAATGATTTATTAGTATCCCTTGATTTGTGGAATTATAACAGTATTTTACAGATCTATATTTGCTAGTTAGTATTTGTAGAAGTCCTATAAATAGCTTTGTAATCCTGGTACAAGGACAAGAAGAAAGATCACAATTCTTTTCTCTAAATTCTACATGGTATCAGAGCTATAGGCTAATTTTTCTGGGCTAGTGTTGTAGTGCATCCTTCATTGATACGATAATCTTCCAATCACAGCCTTCATTGCTAGGTTTATCTTTGTCCTTAATCATCTAATTGCAACTATCATTATTGTGATCTCTTTAGCTATATTTTTCTCTCTTTGCTTCTAAACTTGTCCCAATTTTTTGCCCTTCCTTTCCAAGTACATTCTTTATACCTGGAATTATCCATGTCTGCAACAAAACTGATTGGAGATACTTCGAGTCAAAATGAGAACCCCAACACCAACCATATGACCGGAGATCTACAAAATGTGAGAGCAACTTATAGGCTGAATGAAAAGAATTATCTCAAATGGTCTCAATTCGTCAAGACCTATTTGAAGGGTAAAGGAAGACTCAGTCATCTTTTCAGAACAAGTCCAACACCAAAAGATCCTATGTTCAACACATGGGATGAGGCAAATTCAATGATCATGTCATGGCTTTGGGATTCAATGGATCCAGCCATAAGTGATACATGTATGTTTCTCAAAACTACAAAGGAGATTTAGGATTCTATTCGCAAGACTTATTCAAAGGCTCGAGATGCAACACAAGTATATGAAATCAAGATAAAGACAAGTGCAACAAAACAAGTAAAGTTGAGATGAAGTGTGCGGATGATGCTGCAACTCTGAAAACCTTCATTGAAAAGGATCAAGTATATGATTTCTTGTCTTAATTCTGAATTTGACCAAGTCAGGATTCAAATACTTGGAAAGGAAGAAATTCCTTCTTTGGAAGAGATAATCTCTCTAATCCGAGCAGAAGAAAGTCGAAGGGAAATAATGCTAGAGCCTCAAGCTATGGAAGGCTCAACATTAGTAACTTGCAATGTGTCAACACAAGAAAGAGGAAAGGTGGATGCTTCAAGGCCTACATGGAGGGATACTTACTGTAAGAAGCCAAGGCATACAAAGTAAAGTTGCTGGAAGCTAAATGGGAAACCAACAACCTCAAGCCAAGAGTGGGGAAACAAAGGAGGACAACTAAGGCCCCAAGCTAATCTAATTGAACACACCAGCTAGCAAATCAGTCACAATAAAGGACAGGTGAAGAATCCTTCAGCAGTGAGGAAATAAAAAGAATTAAAGGGCTTGTAGGGTCTCTGGATAAACCCTCAGGTGTATATTCCTTAGCACTCTCAGGTAAGTCTTCATTCTCTTTTAGTCTAAATGCCTCAAAAAAACTTTCAAGTGAAGCTTGGATAATAGACTTAGATGCCACTGATCACATGACTCACACTACACATTTTTTTATTACCTACACCCCATGTCCAAGCAATAGGAAAATAGTGGTGGCAGAGGGTTCTATGGCTACTGTTGCAGGAGTTGGTGATATCTATATTACACCTATTCTCACCCTAAAAGATGTTCTCCATATGTCGAAACTATCAGTCAACCTAATTTTCATAAAAAGGCTTACCAATGACCTTAAATGTTATGCAATATTTTACCCTACCTATTATGTTTTTCAGGAATAGGATTCAGAGAGGAAGATTGGACTTGCTAAGGAAAGGAATGGGCTGTACTACCTTGAGATGCCTAGGATTTCAAAGAAAGTCATGAACAATTCACCCTTATCATTTCTTAGTGCTTCAAATAAGGATGTCATTTGACTTTATCATTTTCGTTTTGGTCATCCATCTTTTCGTGTCTTAAATATCATGTTTCCTTTTTTGTTTAAAGGATTAGATATAAGTTAACTCCAATGTGATACTTGTGAATTTGCTAAACACACTCGTATATCTTTTCCTATAAACAATAAAAGAAGTTCTCATCCTTTTGATTTGATTTACAGTGACATTTGGGGACCCTCCACAATTCCAAATATCTAAGGGGCTCGATGGTTCGTTTCTCTAATCGATGATTGCACTAGGGTCACATGGATATTTTTACTCAAACACAAATCTAATGTAAGTAGTATTGTTCCTAATTTTAATTCTATGGTTCAAAATCAATTTGGAGTTAAAATTAAGAGCTTTAGATCAAATAATGCTGAAGACTACTTTAATCAGATCTTGTCAACCTACTTCCAAAAGGAAGGGATCATCCATAAGTCATCTTGTGTAAACACCCCAAAGCAAAATGGGGTGGCTAAAAAAAAAGAATGGTCATTTGCTTAACACTAATCGAGCATTGTTGTTTTATGGAAATGTCCCTAAGTCTTATTAAAGGGAAGTCGTCCTTACATCTACATATATGATTAATAGATTGCCATCAAGGGTATTAGATTTCAAAACTCCTATGGCAGTTCTTTTTAACTTTATCCCCATTTCAAGATAACAAATAATCTTATGCCTAGAATCTTCGGTTGCACCTTATTTGTACATGTTCATAATTAGCAAAGGGGAAAACTAGATCCTAAAGCAATCAAGTGTGTCTTTCTTGGTTACTCATCTACATAAAAGGGGTATAAATGTTATCATCCTCCTTCTCAAAAGACCTATATATTAGTCAATGTTACATTTGTAGAAAATAAACCTTACTTTCCACAGTCTTATCTTCAAGGGGAGAAGTCATTAGTTGATGACCTTAATCTTGACTTGCCTCTTAATAATCTTCCAATCCAAGCTCCCACTTGTGATCAACCAATCCCTGATCAATCAACTCCTAACCAATCAACCTCTAACTCTGATCAACGAGTCCCGTATAAATCAATTCGTGCCACTTCAATCCTGGACTCACCCTCTACAATTGAGCCTATTCTGGAACAAGAGTCCACTTCCATATCTCCCCATATTTATAACTCTATGAGATTTTCTCAGGTATACTCAAGAAAGACAACAATTCCAAACCAAACACAAGTTCAAGATTTCCATCTGAGTTTTGCAAATGAATTTCTGGTAAGTTTCGACTCTCCTTTGCATAAATCAATTGATATGCCAAAAAATGACTCGCATCTTCCCATTGCTGTTAGCAAAGGTACTAGAGAGTGCACAAAATGACCCCTATATCCACTATCTCACTATGTCTCACTTGACCACCTATCACCATCTTATAAAAATTTCATTGTGAGTCTAAACACCTTTTCTATTCCAAGTACTTTATCTGAGGCATTGTTTAAAGAAGAATAGGGGAATGCAACAAGAGAAGAAATGGATGTACTAGAAAAAAACCAAACTCAGGAGATTGTCAAAAAACTTAAGGGAAAGAATCTTATGAGCTACAAATGGGTTTTTACCTTGAAATATAAAGCTGATGGTTCTCTTGAAAGATATAAAGCACAATTAGCGATAAAGGGTTATACTCAGACTTATGGAGTAGATTATCAGGAAACATTTGCTCCAGTGGCAAAGATGAACACTGTAAGGATTTTACTCTCTTTAACGGCTCATTTTAATTGGCAACTTTAACTTTATGATGTGAAGAATGCATTCTTACATGGAGACCTAGAAAAGGAGATTTACATGAGTATTCCACCAGGATTTGAAGGAGAAAAGACAACAAATAAAGCATGTAGATTATAGAAAGCACTATATAGGCTCAAGCAATCACCTAGAGCCTAGTTTGGGAGATTTTTCACAGTTGTGAAAGCTTCAGGCTACAAACAAAGCCAAGGTGATCATACCCTTTTCATTAAGCATTTAGTAAAAGAGAGGGTGACAACACTTCTAGTGTACATTGATGATATTATTGTCATAGGTGATGATGATGAGGAGAAACAGCAACTAAAGCAGTGTTCGATTAAAGAGTTTGAAATAAAAGAGCTAGGAAGACTCAAATACTTTCTTGGCATTGAAGTTTCTTACTCTAGACAAGGAATTTTTGTCTTACAACAGAAGTATGTGACTAATCTCTTGAAGGAAATTGGAAAACTTGGTTGTAAACTAGTAGGCACACCTATTGAGCCTAATAAAAAGCTTAGGGATGCAAAGGAAGAACTTGCTGTAGATTGAGAAATGTATCAAAAATTGGTCGGGAAACTCATCTATTTGGCTTATATTAGGCCTGATATTGCTTATTCAGTAAGTGTGATTAGTCAATTTATGCATGACCCAAGAGAATCACACTTACAAGTTGTCAATCAAGTGTTACATTATTTAAAAGGAAGTCTCGAAAAAAGAGTCTTATTCAGGAGAAATAAAAAACTGGTGTTGCAAGCTTATACCAATACTAATTATGTAGGATCCATGGTGGATAGAGGTCAACATCTGGTTATTGCCCTTTTCTTGGCAGAAATTTAGTGACTTAGTGGAGTAAAAAACAGAATGTAGTTGCAATGGCTCAAGGAATATGTTAGCTATTATGGCTTAAAATCATCCCAAAAGACTTGAAAATCAAGTGGGAGGGTCCTATGAAACTATATTGTGACAATAAATCAACAATTAATGTTGCTCATAATCCCGTACAACATGATAGGATGAAGCATATTGAAATTGATAGGCATTTCATCAAAGAAAAGGTAGAAAAGGGGTTGATTTGCATGTCCTACATACCTTATGGAGATCAATTAGCTAATGTACTAACCAAAAGACTTAATGGCGAGATCTTTCACGAAATAATCTCCCAACTGGGAATGGAAGACATCTATTCCTCAATTTGAAGTGGAGTGTTGAATTATCCTAATTTTTAGGATCTGATTATTAGGAATATTCAATCCTGATTTTTTACGTCATAATTATTAAGAAATAGCTGTAAATAATTAGTTAGGAAATGATTTATTAGTATCCCTTGATTTGTGGAATTATAGCAGTATTTTACAGATCTGTTTTTCCTAGTTAGTATTTGTAGAAGTCTTATAAATAACTTTGTAATCCTGGTACAAGGACAAAAAGAAAGATCATAATTCTTTTCTTTAAATTTGACAATCATCGAGTGTTGTTTCAATCTTGCATCATATCGTGCTAGAAGTGATAGAGACACATAGAATTAACATCATTGTTAACCATACCCCACTTACAAAGAGAAGGCTGCAGTAGTACATACCTCCCTTTCCTCAAACCATCATAGGACGAAAGTAGGAATGGTAACAACTCAACGTTTAGGCTTTGGTGGGTATAGATATTTCACAAAGCTGAAGAGACTTGGACACTGATAGAAGCCATATTGTACCAGCTCAAATCAACAAGGAAGTTGATGCTTTGCAAAACCTTAGAGGACCAATGACAAGGGCAAGGTCAAAGAAAATAAAGGAAGCTCTCAACAACTTGTTGTGCGACATTTACTATCAGGAAGTTACTAGGTACGAGTTAAGGATGATGGAGGCTTCACTAGGGTTTGCAAATGTGTCATCTGTGGAGGAATTTGAGAACCATGGGCTTGGGAAGGAAGTTGGATTTGGGAGTCCATGTTTGGGCATTTAAATGGATTATTTTTATGGGTTATATTGTTATGTAGTGGGTTGAACGAATTTCAGCATCTTAATGGGTTATTTTCAAAGGTTTTTATTATTATTTAATGGGTTGGACGAATTTCCTTAATAAGCCCATCTTATTAACTAGGGTTTTTGGGGTTTAGCATATAAAAAGGGCAAGAAAGGTGGCTAGAGGAGGGGGACCTATTTTCATGAGTGTATGAGCTATTTCTCTTGTTCTTTGAGAACTAATTTCTGAACTTTCATACTTGAGTGTATTAGTTCAGTAGACTTATCTTCTTTAACGTTGTTGTTGTTAGGAATGGCGTCTGAATCTTATAGTTTTGATTCTTGGTTGTTTATAATCATTGGGTCAGAACTCCAAATCCATTAACCTTTGTTAGAAAGATCCTATACCAACATTGGTGTTGGGTTCCGTTTACATATAATCGGAGTTCGTATCATTTGGTATCAGAGCCTTGGTTCTAACTCAGGTTAGTTATACTTTTGTTATCATCTCTTTTATGTATTCTTCATTGTTGGTTGAACAATCACAAAAAAAAAAAAAAAAATTGTGTATTTCTTTGGTTGCCTTTTTGCTATTTGTTCCTTCTATAGAAATGCCCATTAGTTAACCAAAAAAAAAAAATGGCTTCATTGCTCAATTGGTCATTTACTCAATTATATTCAATAATTGATTGTTGTCTGATTGCACTGCTCATATCATTGAATTCCTTGTCATTCTGTTTGCTTTATTACCCATCTTCTTGATCGTGTCACTTTTCTAAAAAGGTAGGTCCAGGATTGATATATTCAAGTTTTGTTTGTTCTGAATTTAGTTTGCTTGGAACTATTGAAAGAGGTCTTAAAGTTTTGCAATTCATTGTGTGAAACACGAGAGTTGAGGACTACTATAGTTGAGTGGAGAACAAACACACAAGGGAGTGAGTTTTGTGAGGTATATTCTTTATTTACTAACAATCTTGCATATTCAATGTCTAATGCTAAAGAAGGCAATTTCCTACATGAATAGGAGGAAGTAGTTGTTCCAGATTTCAAATTGTTTATGAAATCCTTAAAGTAGAAGTTTGATAGGATTGACAAAATATTTTGGGAAGTTCAAGATAGGATGGATAAAATAAAAGGGGAATCGAGTGTCAATCTTAAGAGGCCAGCTGGTAGGGTCATGAAGGAGCAATTTGAACATGACTTTGGTGAAGATGGTGATAATTATTATGATGACAGTGATAATGCTAGTAGAAACTTTAAAGGTGGATTTAGAGGAGGACATGGTAATAGGAATGGTAGAAGAGTAAGAGGCAATGGAAATGTTTATGATAGGTATAATGGAGGTTGGGATAATAGAAATAGAGTGGAGGAAGAAGTAGACAAAAATCTTAGTAGTATTAAAATGAAAATACCTTCTTTCTAAGGGAAAGCTGACCTTAATGTTTATTTGGATTGGGAACAAAGGGTAGAATTAATATATGAGTGCTATAACTTCTCTTAGGAGAAGAAAGTGAAGTTAGTTGTGGCAGAGTTCACTGATTTTGCTGTAGTATGGTGGGACCAGCAAGTTACCACTAGGAGAAGAAATTTTGAGAGAACCATAGAAACATGGAATGAGTTGAAGACTGTGATAAGAAGGAGATTTGTTCCCAGCTCTTATTGTAGGGATTTGTATAACAAGTTGCAAAGCCTTACACAAGGTTCCAAAAGTGTGAAAGAGTATCATAAGGAGATGGAAATTGCTATGGTTAGGGCAAATGTAATGGAGGATAAGGAGGCAACCATGGCTAGGTTCCTCTAAGGATTGAATAGAAGCATAGTTGATGTGGTAGAACTGCAATACTAAGTAAAGCTTAAAGACATTGTACACATTGCCATGAAATTTAAGAGGCAACTTAAGGGAAGGAGCACTTCTAGATATAATCAGAACTTAGGTTCATTTTTTTGGAAGTTGAACTGGGGGAAGAAGGAAAAGAAGATGACTTCTAAGCTTAAAACCAATTCACATAGACCCAAGACTAGTGGGGGCAGCCTGGAAAGGGGCAAATTTGAAGAAAAACTTGAGGGCACCCAAGGAAAAACTAGAAACATCAAATGCTTTAGATGTCTGGGAACCATATACCTTAAGGAGAATGGTGACTATGTGTCTGGCAGTAATGCTAATGATGAAGACCAAATGCCGCCACTAGAGGATGCTAATGATGTTAATGAACGGATAAAGTATCCATAGCATGGTGGAAGGCTTTTAGTAGCAAAGAGAGCCCTTAGTGTGAAGGTTAAGGAGGAGAATGATTGATAAAGAATTGAACCCTAACTCCACCACAAAAGCTAGCTCAAGAATGGAGGGTTAACCCAACCCTTATAAACAGCCCAAAGACCCCCTTAGGCACCGATGTGGGACACATCACCAACTGATGCGAAAAACCCCAAAAAGACGTAGCTTAGGGACCCAACGCACACAAGGAATCAAAGAACAACCAGGAAAGCTAAACCAAAGTTTAATATCACAAACCCTAAACCCACCCTTCAAAGGAACACGAACCTAGAGTATTTAAGAAGGATATGGACGCCACACTCCAGAAAAGAAAAGAAATTGGGACTGATAAGTCGATTAGAACGCCACAAGAAGAAATACCTCTTGATAAGTTCCTTAGTCCTTAAAAGAACCGAGAGGAAAAAATCCTTACTTTCTATTTTACTCAAAATTGTCTGCCCTCCAGAGCTTACAAGGGGAGCCTATTTATAGGCTAAGATAGCAATCCTAAAGAGGTATAAATTCCTATTTAGGACAAATCCTTATTTTGGAGGAATTCTTAATTGTGGACAAATTCCAACATAAATAATAAACTCTTATTTGGGAAGAAATGCTATTACTTATTTTAACCTATTAAGTATTCTAATTATATTAATTAGGGCTGGACTCCTTGTCAAACTTGAATTCGCCCCATTTGAAGCTGGGTTGGCTTGAATGTCCTAAATCAGCCCATTTAGTGCCTCTTTAATCTTTTTGGCTCTAACTCATGTTATTGGGCCTTCTGGAATGTGTAATAGACCTCTTGCAACCATTGAAGCCTTCCACCCATCATCTCTATGGTTCTCATCATTCCCCATCTCCTCACAAGGATTCGTCCCTGAATCGTCACCTACATCAAAAAGGGAAAGATCAGAAACTTTAAATGTTGCACTCACATTATACTCACCAGGAAGGTCTAACTGATAAGCATTATCATTAATTCGGGCTACAACTTGAAAGGGACCATCTCCTCTGGGTTGTAGCTTCGAACACCTTTGAGCTGAGAACCATTCCTTGCGCATATGCACCCAAACCCAATCACCAGGTTCAAACACCACCTTCTTTCGTCCCTTGTTGACATGAGATGCGTGGTGCTCAGTTTGTTTTTCAATATGTTGTCGCACCTTCTCATGCAATTTTTTTATCATGTCAGCCTTGCATCCCCCATCTAAGTTGGCATACTCATTGACAGGTATAGGTACCAAATCCAAAGGAATCAATGGATTAAAACCATATACGATTTCAAATGGAGAGTAACTAATAGTAGAATGAACACTCTGATTATATGCAAACTCGACATGTGGTAAATAATCTTCCCATGTTTTCAAATTTGTTCGAATAATAGCACACAAAAGGGTAGAAAGAGTTTGGTTAACTACCTCAATTTGCCCATCAGTTTGTGGATGACAAGTAGTTGAAAACAATAGCTTAGTACCTAACTTACCCCATAAAGTCTTCCAGAAGTAGCTTAAGAACTTTGTATCCCGATCTGAAACAATGCTTCGTGGCATGCCATGCAAACGTACTACTTCTCTAAAGAATAAGTCAACCACGTTGTTTGCATCATCAGTTTTATGACAGGGGATGAAGTGTACCATCTTTGAAAATCTATCAACAACAACAAATATAGAATCCCTACCCCTTTTTATTCGTGGCAATCCTAATACAAAGTCCATAGATAAATCAACCCAAGGATGGTTAGGTATGGGTAGAGGGGTATACAAGCCATGAGGTAAAACTCTAGATTTAGCTTGTTTGCATGTTATGCATTTCGCACATATCCTCTCAACATCTCATTTCATTCATGGCCAAAAAAAATGTTCATTTAGGACATCTAGGGTTTTTCTAACTCCAAAATGACCCATTAGACCACCCTCATGAGCTTCTCTTACAACCAACTCCCTCAAAGAACTCATAGGCAT
This sequence comes from Ceriops tagal, assembly GCA_021533255.1. NCBI lineage: Eukaryota > Viridiplantae > Streptophyta > Magnoliopsida > Malpighiales > Rhizophoraceae > Ceriops > Ceriops tagal. The sequence continues at coordinate 4,601,046 of CM038608.1, forward strand.
ACATAAACGATTTTCCCTAAATAAGAAACCCTTATACCTATAAAACTTCTCAAAAGCTAACACTTCACATGCTCTATATACATTAGCAAAGTCAGGATCATTCACATATAAATCCTTAATGTGTTTAAATCTTAATAAGTTTGCAGTAAGTGTAGAGATAAGGGCATACCTGCGAGATAATGCATCAGCTACCACATTTTCCTTACCTTTTTTATATTGGATGATATAGGGAAAGGTCTCAATAAATTCAACCCACTTGGCATGTCTTTTGTTCAACTTTCCTTGTCCCTTCAAGTGCTTCAAAGATTCATGGTCAGTATGGATGACAAACTATTTAGGCCAAAGGTAATGTTGCCATGTCTCCAAAGCCCATACCAATGCATACATCTCTTTATCATAAGTAGGATAATTAAGGCTTGCTCCACTTAGCTTTTCACTAAAGTAAGCAATTGGGTGCCTTCCTACATCAAAACAGCTCCAATGCCAATACCTGAAGCATCACACTCAATCTCGAAAGCTTTTGCAAAGTTAGGTAAAGCAAGTAAAGGTACAGAACTTAATTTTTCCTTGATGTAATTAAAAGCCTTGTCTAGGTCATTACCCCACCTAAAACTCATGTTCTTTTTGATAAGCTCAGTGAGTAGTGCGGCAATGGTGCTAAAGTCTTTAACAAAGCGTCTATAGAAACTAGCTAGACCATGAAAGCTACGCACGTCACTAGTTGACTTAGGTGTAGGCCAATCATGAATTGCCTTAACTTTTTCCTCGTTAATCTCAACACCTTTAGCACTAACAACATAGCCAAGAAATGTGATCTGATCAGTACAAAAGGAACATTTATGTAAGTTAGCATACAATTTCTCAGAACGTAAAACACTTACAACAGAACATAAATGATCAAGATGATCTTCTAGGGTTTTACTATAGACCAAGATATCATCAAAATACACCACTACAAATTTACCAATGAATGCACGTAAAACATGATTCATTAGTCACATAAAAGTTCTTGGTGCATTAGTGAGACCAAATGGCATAACTAGCCACTCATACAACCTATACTTAGTTTTGAAAGCTGTTTTCCACTCATCTCCCTCTCTCATCCTAATCTGATGATATCCACTTTTCAAATCAATCTTAGAAAAAACACATGACCCATGCAATTCATCTAACATGTCATCTAATCTAGGTATGGGGTGACGATACTTTACAGTGATTTTGTTGATTGCTCGACAATCAACACACATCCTCTAAGTCCCATCTTTTTTTGGTACAAGTAGGACAGGCACAGCACATAGACTCATGCTTTCCCTCACATATCCTTTGGACATAAGCTCCTCAACCTGCCTTTGAAGCTCTTTTGTCTCCTCAGGATTACTCTTATATGCTGGCCAGTTAAGGATGGATGCACCTGGGATGAAATCAATTTGATGCTCAATACCTCTATTAGGTGGCAATCCACTTGGGATATCGTCAGGGAATATATCTTCAAATTCCTGCAATAATGCAACGACACTAGGCAAAGATGAGTCAAACTTGTTAGTATTAAAATAAGCCTCCTTGTACAAAAGCACAATCATAGGTTGTTTGGCATAGAATGCTCTTTTGACATCACTTCCTTTTGCATAGATATTTTCTCTTTTTTTCTCTTTCTCTTGTGTCCTTACGTTTCCTTCTCTTTCTTCTCTTTTATCAATCTCTCTTTTTTGTTCACTCTCATTTTTAATCCTTAATTGATCCTCATATGCTTGTTGAGGTGATAATGGTACAAGAATGACAGGTTTTTCGTTCATTACAAAGGAATATCGATTCTTGAAGTCATCATGCATAACTCGCCTATCAAATTGCCATGGTCTTCCTAATAGAATATGTCCCGCATGCATGGGTACAACATCACATAAAACTTCATCATGGTACCTTCTGATAGAAAATGATATGAGCACTTGCTGATTTACCTTCACTTCACCACTCTCATTTAACTACTAAAGTTTATATGGTCTAGGATGCTTCATAGTAGGTAAATCTAGCTTCTCAACCATAGTTGTGCTAGCAACGTTAGTGCAACTCCCACCATCAATAATCATACTACATACCTTATCTTTGATGAGACACCTTGTCTGAAAGATGTTATCTCTTTGCACCTCATTTTCTTCTTTTGCTTGCACATTTAATGCTCGCCTTGTAACGAGAGCTACTCCGTTAACTAGATACTCTTCTCCATCACATTTACCCTCTGATGGTGGCACAGAATCATCATCCGATTCACTTTCAATTTCAACTTCACCGTTACTTCTCAAGATCATTGCATGCTTATTTGGACATTGAGATGCAATGTGACCCCTGCCCAAACACTTAAAACATTTAACATCTCTATTTCTACTCAATTGGGGTTCAAATTTACCTTTCTCTTTGCTAGAACCCACATTCTTATGCTTAAGTAGCTCGGTTTTGGACTTGTAATTGGCCATCTCATCCCTTTTACTCCAGTTTGGCTTCCACGATGAGGTAAAACCTAAATTCTGCCCAACCCATGTGAAGCCCTTTCGTTTAAGTTGCCTTTCAACTTTCATTGCCATATGCACCATGTCTTCTAATTCCACATAGTGCTGCAATTCAACCACATTTGCTATGTCCCTATTTAGCCCTTGCAAAAATCGAGCCATGGTTGCCTCTCTATCTTCTTCTACATTGGCCCTAATCATGGTAATCTCTATCTCCTTGTGGTAGTCCTCCACACTTTTGGTGCCTTGAGTGAGCCCTTGCAGCCTTTGGTACAACTCCCTGTAATAATGATTAGGGACAAACCTCCTCCTCATGATAGCCTTCATCTCCTCCCATGTATCACTAGGCCGCTCATGATTCCTTCTCCTAATTAAAACAAGTTGATCCCATCAAATAATAGCATAATCAGTAAATTCAACAGCAGCAAGCTTTACCTTTTTCTCCTCAGAATAATTGCGGCAATCAAAAACCAATTCAACCTTATTTTCCCATTCTAGGTATGCATCAAGATCATTCTTACCTTGGAATGAAAGAATTGTCATTTTAATACTACCCAAATTATGATTGTAGGTGCCGTGCCTCCCAAATTCTCTTCGATCCCTTCTATTGTTACCAGTTCTAACCATCATAGTTTGATCGTCAACTTCATCATCTTCTATATCATCTTCATGGTCATAAGCATGTGTCAACGGCCTTCTTGCTTTGGAAGCCTCATATTCCCTATGTCTCCTTTGCAACTTTGCTATTGTATTAGCTTGCTCCTCCATCCTCTCCCTCGTATCATCAAATTTGGTATTCATGCACTCAAATTGTTGTTGCATAGCTTTGATCATGAAGGACACATCACCAGCTCCCTTTTGAGCTACACCTTTGTCTTTGGACATCATAGTTTTACTTCTGCACAAAACAAATGGGATACCTCACAGAACACTCCCTCACGTGTTTCACTCAAAAGATTATGTCACACTCCCTCATGTTTACACTCTTTATGGTTTTTTCTTTATATGAACTTTCACTCTTACCTTTTACCACTCAGATTTTCCCTTTCAGTTCTATAAAGAACTAAACAACATAAATCAATGGTATTGATTTTGAACAGAATAAGCTAAATGGCGTAGAATTGAACAAATTGGAGAACAAAGAATCAAGCGAAAAAGGATGTCAACACAAACAGATTTAATGAATTAAATTCACAAAAATCAGAATAGGGGTAATATAACCTAGAGGACAACTTGGGTAATAAAATAGGAAAACAGATGGTAGAATTGGAGTTGAGCAAGAAAATTTTATTATTATTGTGGCCAATATGGCCAAACTGTTAACCTTATCAATAACATTGAATTTGATGTTTTCTTTCTTTTGTTCTTCTTCCTTCCCTTTTTTTCTTTCGTTTTTTTTCCTTCATTTTTTTTTCATTTTATTTTTTCATTTTTTTTTTTCAACACAAAACAATAGTAGAATACTTAAACATACCAATTGGAATCAAAATTAGCACGTTTATGAGCTTAAACAAACAAGCAAAGAGAGAAGGATTGCAAATAAATAGATTTGTGCATTTGAATGATAATGCACATAATAGACAAACTAAACAACAATAAATAAATCAAAAGATAGAAAATTGAAGAGTGAGTGGATTCAACCTGATTTAGAACCTGGCTCTGATACCAACTGATGCGAAAAACCCCAAAAGGACGTGGCTTAGGGACCCAACGCATACAAGGAATCAAAGAACAACCAGGAAAGCTAAACCAGAGTTTAATATCACAAACCCTAAACCCACCCTTCAAAGGAACATGAACCTAGAGTATTTAAGAAGGATATGGACGCCACACTCCAGAAAAGAAAAGAAATTGGGAGTGATAAGTCGATTGGAACGCCACAAGAAGAAATACCTCTTGATAAGTTCCTTAGTCCTTAAAAGAACCGAGAGGAAAAAACCCTTGCTTTCTATTTTACTCAAAATTGTCTGCCCTCCAGAGCTTACAAGGGGACCCTATTTATATGCTAAGATAGCAATCCTAAAGAGGCACAAATTCCTACTTAGGATAAATCTTTATTTTGGAGGAATTCCTAATTGTGGACAAATTCCAACATTAATAATAAACTCTTATTTAGGAAGAAATGCTATTACTTATTCTGACCTATTAAGTATTCTAATTATATTAATTAGGGCTGGACTCCTTGTCAAACTTGAATTCACCCCATTTGAAGTTGGGTTGGCCTGAATGTCCTGAATCAGCCCATTTAATGCTTCTTTAATCTTTTTGGCTCTAACTCGTGTTATTAGGCCTTCTGGAATGTGCAATGGACCTCTTGCAACCATTGAAGCCTTCCACTCATCATCTCTATGGTTTTCATCAATGATGTTGAGATGTAGCGGGAAAATATTTTCCATACTCGATGTTTAGTTCAAGATAGACTTTGTTGCATGATCATCGATGGAGGTAGTTGCACTAATGTAGCAAGTACAAAGTTGGTGGAAAAATTGAACTTTTCTACAACCAAACATCCTAGGCCATATAATTTGTAATGGTTGAATGACAGTGGAGTGGTGAAAGTGACTAAACAAGTTGTGGTTCCATTTTTCATTGGTAGATATAAAGACGAGTTATTTTATGATATTGTACCTATGCAGGCTAGGCATTTGTTATTGGGTCGTCCTTGGCAATTTGATAGAAAAGCTTTGCATGATGGTTACAAGAACCGCTATTCTTTCACCATGGATGGAAAACCATTCACACTTGTTCCATTGACTCCAAAACTGGTGTATGAAGACCAAGTTAGACTTTATGAAAATAAGCAAAAGAGGAGGAACGAAAAAAAAAGAGAGCTGAGAGAAAAGAAAGTGAAGGAGAGAAAAACAAGGTGAAGCATTTAAGAGTGCTAAGTACAAGAGTGGTCAGGTTCACAAGAATAAAGATGAAAGAAAACAAGTGAGTGTGTTTGCAAAAGGAGCAAATGTTAGGGTTGCCTTCCAAGCTAGGCAACAAATGATCTTGATCCTTTACAAGGATTCTTATTTCTTTAACACTAACCTTGATTCATCTTTGCCTAGTGCTATTTCATCTTTGTTGCAGGATTATAATGATGTATTCCCTGAGGAGATCCCAGATGATTTACCATCAAGGAGAGGGATTGAACATCACATTGATCTTATTCCTGGAGCTCCCATTCCCAATAAGCCAGTGTATAGAAGTATTCCTGAGGAGACAAAGAGCTTCAGAGGCAAGTTGATGAGTTGATGAAGAAGGGGCATGTAAGGGAGAGCATGAGTCCATATGCAGTGCCAGTGTTGCTTGTGCCAAAGAAAGATGGATCTTGGAGGATGTGTGTCGATTGTAGAGCTATCAACAAAATAACAGTTAAGTATCGACATCCTATACCCAGACTTGATGATATGCTAGATGAATTACATGGTGCTTGTTACTTCTCTAAAATTGACATTAAGAATGGGTATCATCAAATTAGGATGAGGGAAGGAGATGAATGGAAAACTGCATTCAAGACCAAGCATGGTTTGTATGAATGGTTAGTTATGCCCTTTGGTTTAACTAATGCACCTAGTACTTTTATGAGATTAATGAATCATGTTTTGAGACCTTTTTTAGAAAAGTTTGTTGTGGCTTATTTTGATGACATATTAGTATATAGCATGAATTTAAAAGAGCATGTTGAACATTTGCATTGTGTGCTTGATGTTTTGAGGAAAGAGAAATTGTATGCCAATTTGAAGAAATGTGATTTTTGCAAGGACCATGTTATTTTCTTGGATTATGTTATGTCTGCTCATGGCATAGAGGTTGATAAAGAGAAGATTAAGGCAATTCAAGAATAGCCTACACCTAAGAGTGTGAGTGATGTGAGGAGTTTCCATGGTTTGGCTAGCTTTTATAGGAGGTTCATTAAGGATTTTAGTACTATAGTTGCACCATTAATTGAGGTGATTAAAAAGAGTGTGGGTTTCAAGTGAAGTAAGGAACAATAAAATGCCTTTGATTTGCTTAAGTCTAAGTTGTGTAATGCACCACGTCTTGTTTTGCCTGATTTTTCTAAGATCTTTGAAATTGGATGTGATGCATCGAGCATTGGGATTGGGGGAGTTCTCATACAAGAGAAACAACCTATTGCATTCTTTAGTGAGAAGTTAAGTGGGGCAACATTGAATTATCCAACTTATGATAAAGAAATGTATGCACTTGTTAGGACTTTAGAAACGTGGCAGCATTACCTTTGGCCCAAGGAGTTTGTAATTCATACTAATCATGAGTCTTTAAAATACTTGAAGGGGCAAGGTAAGTTGAATAGGAGACATGCAAAATGGGTTGAGTTTATTGAAACTTTTCCTTATGTAATTCAATACAAATCAGGTAAGGAAAATGTTGTTGCTAACGCATTGTCATGTAGGTACACATTGATAAGCACTTTGAGCGTTAAGTTGCTGGGGTTTGAGCATGTGAGAAGGCTGCCTTTGGTAAGTTCTATAGACATAAGGGGTATTTGTTTAAAGTAAATAAGCTTTGTATTCCTCAAGGGTCTATGAGAGCATTATTTGTGAAAGAAGCTTATGGGGGTGGTTTAATGGGACACTTTGGCATTCAAAAGACTTTTGATGTTTTAAATGAATGTTTCTTTTGGCCACATATGAAAAGAGATGTGGAAAGAGTCTATGCCAAGTGTATTACCTGTAAACAAGCTAAGTCTAGGGTTTTGCCTTATGGTAAGTATATACCTTTAGAAATCCTTTGTGAACCTTGGACCAACATTTCTATGGATTTTATTCTTGGGTTACCTAGGTCCAAAAAGGGCTGAGATTGTATTTTTGTTGTAGTTGACAGGTTTTCAAAGATGGCGCATTTCATTGCTTGTACCAAAACGAATGATGCCACACATATTGCAGACTTATTTTTTAGAGAGATTGTTCGCCTACATAGAGTGCTGAAGAGTATTGTGTCAGACCGTGATGCAAAATTTTTAAGTCATTTTTGGAAGACATTGTGGGGTAAACTTGGAACAAAGTTGTTGTTTTCTACAACTTGCCATCCACAAACCGATGAACAGACTGAGGTAGTAAATCGAACTCTTGGTACATTGTTACGCACTATTATTGGTAAGAACTCTAGAACCTGGGAAGAATGTTTGCCTTTTGTGGAGTTTGCCTATAATCGTGTTGTTCATAGTGCTACAGGTTATTCTCCTTTCGAGCTTGTTTATGGTTTTAATCCATTATCTCCTTTAGATTTAGTACCATTGCCTATACAGGACAGGGTTAACTTAGATGGGAAAAAGAAGGCTGAAGTGGTTAAGCAACTTCATGAGAAGGCTAGGCTTAACATTGAGAGAAAAACCAAACAATATGAAACACAAGCCAACAAAGGTTGTAGGCATATCACTTTTGAACCTGGTGATTGGGTTTGGGTACATTTGCGGAAGGAGAGATTTCCTATGCAAAGGAAATCGAAGTTGCAACCAAGGGGAGATGGTCCTTTTCAAGTGGTGGCAAGAGTCCAACATTTAATGTTTCTGACCTTTCTCCTTTCCTCTTTGATGATGTAGGTGCTGATTTGAGGACAAATCATTTTGAGGAGAGCAGGAATGATGGAAGCCATATTGTACCAGCTCAAATCAATAAGGGAGTTAATGCCTTACAAAACCTTAAAGGACTAATGACAAGGGCAAAGTCAAAGAAAATAAAGGAAGTTCTCAACAACTACTTGTAAGAAAATAAAGGAAATTCTCAATAACTTGTTGTGCAACATTTACTATCAGGAAGTTGCTAGGTACGAGTTAAGGATGATGGAGGCTTCACTAGGACTTGCAAATGTGTCATCTGTGGAGGAATTTGAGAACCATGGGCTTAGGAAGGAAGTTGGATTTTGGAGCCCATGTTTGGGCATTTAAATGGATTATTTTTATGGATTATATTGTTATGTAGTAAGTTGAACAAATTTCAGCATCTTAATGGGTTATTTTCAAGGATTTTATTATTATTTAATGGGTTGGACGAATTTCCTTAATAAACTCATCTTATTAGTTAGGGTTTTCGGAAGTTAGAATATAAAAAAGGCAAGAAGGGTGGCTCGAGGAGAGGGACCTATTTTTATAAGTGTATGAGCTATTTCTCTTATTCTTTGAGAACTAATTTCTGAACTTTCATACTTGAGTGTATTAATTCAATAGACTTATCTTTTTCAATATTATTGTTGTTAGGAGTAGCATCTGAATCTTATAGTTCTGGTTCTTAGTTGTTTATAATCATTGGGTCAGAACTCTAAATCCATTAACTTTTGTTAGAACGATCCTATACCAACATTGGTGTTGAGTTCCGTTTACATATAATCAAAGTTCGTATCAAACACAATCCACAAGACTTGTAACATTCATGTGTGATTTTTTGTTTTTCAAGCATCTTAAGTGGCATCATTGGCAGTTACAAATTTTTTGTTCACATTTCAAATATGGTTGCCACCAATGACATAAACAAGCTCAAATAAAATACATATGCCATTAAATGCACACCTCCAATGGCATGAAGTTGGGCCACTAGAAAAATGTCAAAACTCTAATGACAATTACAAACCATGGGAATCAAAGTACAAGGTTAATTTTACAACATGAACCTCAGCTTTTAATATTCAGTAGACTGGCCCCAACAGATTTCTAACTCCGACTAGAAAAAGGCTTCTTAAACAAGAAGCAGACATAGCATAAAAGGGCCAAAAAGGGAAGAGTGGAGAAAAGGAGGTTAAGACAAGAAAGAAAGGAGGTAAAAAGATGGTACTCAATTTAAAACATTACAGCCATTCCTTCGGATTTATGCAAGCATCTAATAGCTTCCACTCTTCAGTTCCCTCTTCTGGTTTCTGCATTTGAAACAAGGAAATGCCTCTCTTAGTTCATAATCTTCTGGGCATTGATCACACATATATAGTATTATGCAGATTGTTCTTGCACACTCACGTGATCATATTCCCACCGTGCAGTTAATGGCAAAGAAACAAGAATACTTTCAATTCGACCCCCTGTCTTCAGGCCAAATGTTGTTCCCCGATCATAGACCTACCATTGGAAAAACAAATTAAGTGCAGCAAAATTAAACACCAGCATACAATGATTGTACCTTAGGAACTATATATTTACTCAGCCATGATTTTGTACCAAGTTGAATTCTACATAGCGTCCCCTTCGCAACTGTTGCCATGCTTTGTGTTGATCTGTGAATGGTGTATCCTTTCTTCTATCTATGATGGGAATGTACGCAGGTACCACAGAATTTGCACATTCTGCAATTTGACAGAAAGCTTTGCATATTAAAAAAACTAGAGTGCTGAAAATTAGTGATTTTCTGGGTAATAAATCAGAGATACACAACTTCTATATTCTAAACCAAATACCAGTGGCAAAAGAAAGAAGCATCTCCTGGTCATAGTCATTCAGATCATCAAAAAATATCCCTCCAAGCCCTCTTCTCTCACCTCGGTGCTGCACATAACATTAAAACTCAACATAAAATGGAATGATAATAATGCTAGTCTGGATTGCACAATTTACAACATCACAAGAATGATACCACGTTCAAACATAGCAAAGTAGGTAAATCCCCCTTTGCCAAAATGATGGCCTAACTATATTGCTAACAAAATTTCCATTAATTTTAGTTCCTTAAATTTTAGTTAGAGTCATCAAAATTTCTGGTTGCAAATGATTTATGTTAACTTAAATCCATGTGGTTCCATTTCTTGCCATGTTTCAGTACTCACAAATGTGCCCACTTCAAGTTAGCCTACTAACAACCACTGGAGCTGAACCACAACCCAAATACCCTGTCACGACATTCAAATCCATCCAATTCCAATAAGCATATATTCATGCCAAACAAGTCTAACATGCAAATTAAGCATAATGGGTCATCCAACTCCACTTCAGCCATGCATCAAGTCAAAATGAGCAATGTAACAAGAAGAAACTTAAACAGGCAAATGACAGTCCAGGTCATTATTATGCTCTTAGCCAAATGGACTGCCCATTTGATGTACATCAGTACCCAAAATGAATAAATGACATGAACAAAGTGATAAAAACATAAGCATCATCAGATACAAGTTATGTCTTTTTTTATCTTCCTTTTCTTTTCAGTAGGAATTTCAGGGTGAGCACAAAATCAGAGAAGCTACAACAAACAAATTGCCAGAACAAATCAGCAGAATACAAAATATTTATACATGATGAGTAACATATCATGTCAAAATCAAAATGTCTACCAAGAAAACATAATATTCCTTTAGTCAAGAGAAAAGTATACCTTAATGAAAAAATAGTCATCACACCATTTTTTGAAGCGGGGATAAAAGGCAGGATCAAACTTATCACAGGCACTTTTTTGAATCTACAAAACAGATAACGTGCATCATTGCAGAGCAAACAAATTATTCTACACCTGCAATATAAAATTGCATTCATGGAAACCGTATCAAACAGCACATGGGATCATGGGGGAGGGGCTAGAGTGGGGAGGACTATTATTTCTATGGAAGTAATAAATTTTAAATTGTGTTTCAATGGATCCAGATTGTCTTTCCTGCCCTTCCAAAGGATCATCATAAAGAATATAACAAGAATAACCAAGGTCCTAAAAAGATAATAAGCTTTTGTCTAAACTTGCTTATGAGATGAGAAGACAATGCACCCATCTTTCCTCACTCCCATGGGCCTTGTGTAGCCTAGGGTTCAGCACAAATTCTAAAATGGTAATTAAAATAACAATAATAATAATAATAATAATAATAATAATAAATATCAGCACATACCGAATGGAAGTGCTTAACATCCTCCTCAAAGATATAAGCAGGAGTGAAATCAGTGCCACCACCAAACCACCATTGCCTAGGCGCTCCAGGAACATCTGGATGTCAATAATGGCAATAGCTAAATGAAAATCCAAACATTTCTGCAATTATAAAATCCCCTTCTACAAAAGCTACAAGGATTATATGCAGATCGTTCAAGCATGAAGGACTACAACAATGTTTTCTTTCAGACCACATAATACCAGCACTGCAACAAGCAACGAAGAATTAAACATCTTTAAGCACATCAACACCAACAAGACAACCCCCGCGGGGGGAGGGGGGGCAAAAATAGATGAATTAAACACAAAGGTGAGGTGACCTTTTGGAGCATCGGTCTCAAAATACCGATAATTGAAATGCAACGTTGGCGCGAAAGGATTCTTTGGATGGAGCACCTGAAAAGCACGCAAGAGAAAAATGTAATTCAGTATCTTTGTTAACAATTTGAAAAGAAAGAGAGATTTAATTCTAAAACACAGAGAGAGAGAGAGAGAGAGAGAGAGAGGTTAGAGTAATTTACAGAGCTGATTCCAGCAGCGAAGAATGGTATGGGGCCGGGCTTCTGTTCGGAGGAAGCAGCCTTAGCAGCGCGATATGCTTCAGGCGGCATTACACCGTAGACAACGGAGACATTGACGCCAGCCTTCTCCCAAACAGCCCCGTCCTGCAAGACTCTGCTAATGCCGCCTCCACCACCAGGCCTTGACCAGACGTCTTCCTTGAACTTGGACCCATTATCCACAGCCTCGATGGCCTCGCAGACGCGATCCTGGACGTCCCTTATCATCTTCTCGAAGCGGGCCCTCACGTCATCGCCGCTCTCCGAGTCGTCACGCAGGAATGTGGGGGGCGGCTCGGCCTCCGGAGTCTCCTTCTCGATTGACGCAGCAGCAGCGGAAGCAGAGGATGCTCGTGCCATGAAAGGAGCACTGCAGGGCCGGAGACTGTTCCTAACAGCGAATTTGATTGAACTTGTCTTCTTGCCGAACCAGGGTGGAGCAGTAGCGGAAGTGACGGCGGCAGTGGTGTTAGTGGTTAGAGCCAAAGACGGGGAGGAGGAGGAGGAGGAGGAGGAAGATAGTGGGGCGACGAGAGAGGGACCCAATTGCGCAATTGCTGCTACCCTTGCAGGCATGATGGAGATTAGATTCTTGGTGGGCGGGTTGGGGGGATGGCGGAAGATGAAGAAGAAGACCCCATTAAAAGGGGACGAGACAAAGGCTTGGTGGGTGGGGGCAAGAGGAACAAACCCACCCACAGACACAGAAACAGACAGAGAGAGAGAGACCCACTGAACTGAGGTTTTGGCCCAATGTTTTTGCTTTCCTTTTCTTTTAATGCCAGCTTTTAAGTTTTCTGTCTTTCCAATGTCCATAGGTCAGCCAGCCATGGTTGTTGACCCCTTTTATCAATTTCCACGGGCCTTTTTTGGGGGGGTGGGGTGGGGGGTATTATATTTATTTATATTTATATATATAATATTTCCTTAAACTTCGAGCTTCAGTTACACAATCCTAATCATACTTATTCGTTTTTAGTGCATAAGAATTAGAAATGTAGTAATAGCTGTATTGTATTGTATTAGTAGTAATTTTAGTGTACTAGTGACCCCACACATGGTGTATTTTAGGGTATTTGTTGAGGATTGGAGTGAGTGATCATTGTGTCACATTCTTTGAAAGATAGAGATTCTTTGCACATTTTCACTTTTGAGTAGGCAATCTAATTAGGACTCTTTTGTTTTTTTTTTTTTTTTTTTTTTTGGTTTATGGGTATAAATTCATAAAAACACTTAAGTCTTATGTTTATTTTTCATAATAAATGTAAGAACCATAAAAGAAAGACAAACATTGTGAGGGGATTTGTTCAAATTTTGGAGGTTGTCTTGGATCAAATTATTCATTTTCTGGTGAGCATACTGAAAAGGTTTCAGGTTTAACATAGTAAAGGGAGCCAATCTTTTTAGTAACTTGAGAAGTAGACAGCTTGGGGAAAAGGGGGATTTTGGAAAGCTTGGCCATGGTAGGAGGAGGTACTACTACTAGTCCAGGGGCTTTTGTAGTGACAACAGTAGCTGCAGTTCACAGTGTTGATTAAAGAGCTTATTGGTAAATTTTTTTGGATTAAATTCCATGGTAACATCTCTAAATGTAAAGGAATATACAAAAAAAAAAATTTAATTAATTATAAATTTTTACAGTTAAAATATAAATCTTTTTAAATTTTCACTTGAATTTTAGACCTTTTTAAATTATTCTCAAATCAGCCCTTCTTTTTATAAAAAAAAAAAATAGTCAAAATTATAGATTAAACAAATAAAAATTATTAATGCATTGATTATTTTTCATTAAAAAATAATTTAAAATAAATTTAAAAGATATAAAATTCAAATAAAAACAAAAAATTAAGAACTAAATTATAAAAATTTGCAATCAGTCTTTTGTATATTCTATACGTGTGTGTTGAAGCGTTGGTAATTTCACCAAAGCTAAATATCTCTAAGTAACACTTAAAATGGATTTTGATATTTGGAAAGATGCCTTCTTGACAAGCTCCTCACTACTCATCTTAACAACTTTTTCCTAAACAAGAAAGAAAATTTAGTAGACATTTGATTTTTCCTTTAAATGTTTAGTGTCAAAGTTAAAATTAGAAAGTAATGTATACCATCAAACAAAAATTTGTTTAAAAATTAATTTTTAATATTTTTTTCTAAAATAAACTTTACAAATTAGCAATCAATTTGTAACAAAAATGTTTTATTAAATATATCATTTAAAAAAGTTATAATACATAAAATTATTCTTAAAACTTATTTTTTAACAATTAAATAACATAACTAAGAATGTTACTGGATTATAGAGTGGTATCTTATCACCACTCTAGTATTTATTTTAATGTTCCTCTATATAACCTTTATCTAAAATATCAATTTTTATAATTAAAAATGCATTAGAATTACATATTCTTAAACATTGTAATGTTTTAACTAGTAGTTTTGTTTTTATAACAATTTGTATCATTTCTTCATGTCATTTTAGGGCATTTTTCTTAAGTTTTTTTATACAATTGTAGAAATATAGTTCTTAGATTAGAAATATACCATTTAAAATCATGTAAATTTGGATATATTAAATTAAGGAGTATTTTTAATGATGCTATTTAAAATTGATTGGAGTTTCTTATAAAATATTTTGGTAATATAAAAACTAAAGTATTAGTAATATTTAATATAGTTTTAATCTTTATTTGAACTTGAAAGATTCCTTCTATAAGTATGTAATCTCCTTGAATTTCTGTTGCATTTAACCCATCATCTCTTTGTTTTTGACTAAGATAATAATTCCACTATTTATGTAACATTCTAGAGAATCCAGCCATTAAATATTTTGCTATAACTATATCTAAATTTCTTTAAGTTTGATAAGCAATTGTTGCTATAAGTATTTTCTAAATAATTAATCCAATATAGTGTTCACTTAACCTATTAAAATTTTATTCATAAATACTAGTTCCATTAAAATCTACTAAAGTATAGAAGTTTTTTCTTCATTTACTACATCAAGAAATGATAATTTTAGATAAAAGTGTTTTACTTTTGGTTTACTAATTGTCTCTTTATTACATATTTTGTTTATACTAACCTTTCCTTAAAACTGACTTTGTAAGGTATCTAATTCATTTTCACTTTGTCTTGTTAATACACATATTTCTTTCTTTTGATATGATATTTATGTTGTTATAGTTCATGATAAATCATCTAATTTTGATTTTAATTTTAATATGTTTTAAAGAGGTATTTCTATAGGAACAAACAAGGATTTATACATTAATTTTGGTTTCATCAATAGATGTTTCTATTTTTTTTTCAAAAATTGTATTTGATTAGCTATTATAGTTATTATTCTATTAGTATAGTTACTTTGATTTTCTATATTTTTAGTATTAATTTGACTAATAATTATAAAATTTAAATTTACTTTAGAAAATTTGAAAGGTATTTATAGTAACTTCGTTGTTTGTATAAATAAATTTATACTCATCTATTAGAAAGTGAACTGATGCTATAGACTCATTTCTAGAAGTTTCCAAACACGTTGTTGTGACTTTACAACATTTATATTTTCTTCGAATTGCATATTTCTAATCATAAATTTTAAGTTATTCAAAGAATTTAACATGTACTTTTAATTGATTTAAATCTTCATAATGTTTTGCTTAAATTAATTTTCTCTTTTTTTTTTTACAAAATAATTTGTTAAAAAGTAACATTCACTTAATCTTATTATTATATGAAAAAATTTTTTCCATAATAATTCTCTGTTTAATATAAATTTATTACTTTTTTATATTTAACTAATTTGAAAATTACATATCATTATGAATTGGTAAAATAGAAAAGTATTTTTCTCTTTCAAAATAAATTTGTAAAACTTTTTTTTATTAAAATCAGCTCTTTCAAAACTCACCCTAGGGTTTAAAGTTATGTTAGTAATGGAACTCTTAGTTTTAAATATGTTAATATATTGTGTTCTTTGTAAAGAAAATATTATTTCTACATTTCTTTTGTTATTTTGAATAATTTGTACTAGCCTATCTACTAAATTTGATTAAAAAGTACCATACAAAAAATTTGAAAAGTGTAATAATTTTCTATGTCACAAGCACATGAATATGGGAGTATTTATACCTATTTTATGTAAAGACTTGTATAACTACTTAAATTAAGCTTACATATAAAAAATGCAGAGATAATTGTTAAGTATTTGTATTATCTTATACAAAACTAACTTCTTGAACGTTAGATATAAATTTTTCTACTATGTGCAATCCCTAAAGAAAGTATCAAAAATTTCTATTCCACGTACATTTCTTCTTATGGATTCTTTAGGTATGGTTTGCAACTCTTGCTCTATTTGGTAATTTGGAAAAGTTTGTCTATTATAATTTATAATATATAATTCATCATTATAATTAAAAGATGTTGAAGACATCCCACTTCAAAATTTAGTTAATCTAGGCATGGCTTATAAATTTTAGATCTAGAAACTCCTCGATCAATATCGGGACCACCTATCAGAATCACCTTTTTAACACTTTTATTATTATTATTATTTTTTTTTTGTGCTTTTTTTTTTTTTTTCATTCAACTGACCAGTAGTTCTAAGGCTAGCCGAGGATGCCTCAAACTTCCATTTTGAAATCTGAAGCTTTGCCCATGCAACTTGATATGAGAAAGATAAACTTGAATATCTTTTTTATTCATTAGGAGAACAATGTTAATCTGCCCTGCTTTGCTACATCGAGTCTTTGTGGTACTTAATTTATTTGTTCCCTACATATTTTTCTCCTGCTCTTCGTTAATGGAATACATTCTATGTTTCCAACAATTTAATTCCCCTATTTTAGAAATTCTGCATTAACGAATTATTCCTTTTTAACATATTATTCTGTGTCCAATGCTAAAAACAAGCCCAAATGTTTCCTTAATGCCATTTCTCAATGAACAAAACTTTTGGCTCTAATACTAATTGTGTCTGGAGCTTTCTTATGAAAGTAATTCTCTAATTCAAACATCCTTTTCATTTTCCAACGCTCGATGATTTAAATTTGGTGTTTTATACTTCACATTATTTGTTTTCTATTGACAATTTGTTCATGCCACTGAATCCTAGCAAGGGGCGGTTTTAGTACATGCTTGTGTTTTTTGTTTTTCTCCGTCTTGACAACAAAGGGGCCTACCGTTGAGATTATTACTGATATTGAACCCCCACCCCAGAAAAGAAAAAGAAAAAAAAAACCCCAAAAAGAAGAAAATTCAGTATTCTGCTTTTGTGATGATGCTACGTCCAATCTAATTTCACATATAATAATTCAGCCAAAAATTTTCATGTCCTACATGTTACCTATGTTATTGGTAAACACCAAAAATTAATCACTATCAACTTAAAAAGTTTTATTATTCGGCCAAAAAAAAAAAAAAGGCCAGACCTTTTTTTCCCCCCCAAGAAATGGCAACATGCAAAGGAAAAGAAAAGAAAAAAAAAAAACTTATGCCAACGGCGCATATTTTGATTTCAGCATCTGCCAGATAAAAAAAAAAATTGTCCTTCACATCTCAAAGGTAAACAGCAACAATTTGGGATAACAATTTATAAAGGCTAACTCAGAAAAAGGTTAATGGCCACTTCAGGTCCAGCGCAAACATATGCTTGCTCAAATAGCCTAAACATAAATGGATTCTTTACAGGGTTGACTGTAAAAGGACAAATACCTGCCTTCTTACATTCCAAAAAAAAAAAATAATAAATAAATAAAAGTTTCAATGTTAAGAACAATGAAATACTAAATTTGCTGTCCTACCCTTAAAATGCTGTGTCACATTGCTCATAGCCGATGTCTACACATCTGCATGTAAATCTGATTTTCTTAACTATAGCTATGGCATATTTGAGACTGACATAAAAGATAATCAAACCACATTAGACAAACTTTGCTTGCTGATAAGCACAACTATAAACACAAGCAAATAGCCTTCTGTCTCTCTGTGTATTTTGCACCTAAATTGAAATTTTGCATTTACCTTTGTGCAGTTGTGGGTGGCATAGGATATGCCATGGGTCCAACATTCATTGGTGCACTAGTAACCACAGCTCCATGCAGTGCTCCTGGCATTGGGGCTTGGACACCATAAGCCATGTGAGCAGGTGCAGGAAGATTCACAGGAGTGCCAACTGCTGAGACAAGTGGACCTCCTATTGGTTGGCCCATGGTTGGAGGACCATAGACCCCGACTCCTGCGGAGCCAGCTAGATGTTGAGGGACTTGTTTTGAGGCTAAGCCAGTAGATCCTCCTGCAGTAGAACCATTTGTTTGACCTGTTATTGGTCCTTGTGATGAAGAGATTTCCCCATTGTGGACACTGGTAATATCGTGAATGCTGGAGCGCCTCCTATCTTTGTTCATTGAGTTCAGACGAATAAAATACTTTTGCGCATGACTAGCCACTTGTGTGGGTGTCCTCGTCACCACAAAGTTTCTGGATATACTTCGCCAATCACCTTTTCCATACTTTTCCAGACCAAGAAGAAATAATCTGTTTACCAAAAATGTGTTAAACTCACTAATAGGCTCAATGAGGGCGAAAAATAAAAAAGACAAGAAACAAAAATAATGGAAACACTTTGGTGCAGACGCATTGCCCACATGAATACTCTACAAAACAGTTCCATCAAATGATTCCACTGCATGATCACTTACCCAACAGTTGCCAAACACATTCAAATATAACAAGTCTGCATCTATACAGAACCTGAAAAGGCAAATTCTTTACATGCAAACAAATCCTATAAAGCATCTGTGGCATCTACACATTTTCTCAATGCACAGTGTGCCCCATGTTTCTGTGAACGCCTTTAAACAATGTGACCTGTGATTGGATGCACGGTTTGTATAGTTCATCCACAAGTTGTGTTAATAACAATAGCATTGTTTTTTAAAAACAATACAAAGAACAGTTAATGTCTTAATTGCACATTAATGTTCAATATGCATAAATCTTAGGGAACAACTCACAACTGCTTACAAAAGAAAAATGTTATCTTCTTACAGTAATTAGTACACAAAAGAGCATCAAATGTTTTATGAACAGCAGAAATATGACATTCATAACATATGATGTGGCACTCTTAAGAGATTTAAAAAAAAAAAAACATAAAACAGGATAGAGACAGAGAAAGAGAGAGAGAGGATCTGATGGGTTTATATTATTCCAAACTCAGAAAGCTACTTGTCTATGCAATGCTAGTTAGGTCTATGCATGTCACACTTTACATTATTGTGATCTATTACCAGAATTTGACATAAATATCCAATTTTGAGAATGCAAAGAAGGGGAGCATTAAGGGTAAGAAATGAATCTCAGTAGCAGAATAAAACTCAGCTAGTCCCGGGAATGGACAAGCGAAGCAGAAAAAGCTCTGCAGAATTGTGAAGTGGCATGAGATATGGCTGTCAAATTCTTACAATGGAAAAAAGACAGTTAGATGTGCTAGCAATGGCAGTGGTGCTTTGATAATGTCAGTTACTGATCCTGTAGAGTTATGTATGCACTTAATTTTGCATCAAAAGCAAGTAAATTTAAACCAAAATGGATGCCACTCCAGAATCTAAAGACCATACTATTTTGTAATCTATGGTTTAAATTAAATTGCACATAAGGCTCTTCCCATTTCGGTTTCTATCTACAACTTTTAATGATGATTTATCCAAAATAATCAATATCAAACATGGATTAACTGCTGTACTATGTCCCTGGTAGATATTTTTACTCAGTAAAGCTTACAACTTAGAGAAATAGATGACTGAACCTAGTTTCAAGAAGACAAAAGAACTAGAGAAAAACAGGTAGTCCAAAGAAATGCTTTCCAGCCATAACAATAGATAATAGGAATAATTGGAAATGCAAGTTATTATAAGTTTTAGAGCTTTACAGAGAGGAGGGGGTGGAGGGGAAAACAAGACAAGAATAGCTCCTTATTAAACAGATCGAGCACTTTAACTGCATGATTACAGAGGCAACCTTACCAAACTGCAAATAAGAAATTTACTTTCAAACATTAACAAAATAAAATATGATATTCTTATCTCAACCTGTCTAACCAAAAGATATTCAGTTCTTGCAATCAAGCTAACTATTTTGATAAAATCAGCACAATCTATAAAGAAACAAAAGTTTGAAAATTCGTACACAGGCTTATGCCAGATAAAGTAAGAAGTTAATGTAGAATAGACAACAAAGCCACTGTCAAAGAGACCCACAAACTGCTGAATTTGATGCAGAGGCCACGGTATAAGATTTTATCAACTACAGAAAGGCCAAAGGAGACTTTGTACATACATTTGTACTACATCAAGACTTAAAGAATACAATAGCCTTTTTTAAGCATCTGGAAAAAGGACTTGGCATTCAATGATTTGCTTTAAATTTAAACACAAGAATGAAAATGATGACTCTGCAAATGAAAAAACATCTTCAACAAGAACAATAATGATATGTAAGCTGGACTGCAAGGGAGAAATTTCCATGGAGCAATGCTGATGTGGAAATTTAGAATACCCATCATGTGTGCAAATACAGTCAGGATAAGTCAGTTGCTAATTTTCCATAACTTCTTTGATTGATAACATAAATCTGCATAAGAGCTTTCTAAAACTACTTTCAGTTCTTGCCACCCTTCAGCCTTAAATCTTAGTAATAGATATGGAAGCCCAGAGCTCCCACTTGATTTTTGAGATTTATCTTCCCAACACAACTGCCAGTTCTCTAAATTTGTTTCCACATATGCTGCAATAGAACAGAAATTAAGAACAACAACAGCAACCAAGCTTTAATCCCAAATTTAATTAAGATCGGCTGCATCAATCTTTTCTCATCAATCCATTCTATTATGCACTAAGTTTAGGTGTAAAACCTAATTGTTCTAAATCCTTCCTAACTAAAGATTCCCAAGTCAACCTAGCCCTTCTTCTCCCTCTCCTCTTGCCATGCACTTGGGATTGATCACTCATCTTTACCATGTTGCATATGTTCATACCAACGCAAATGCCACTCCCTCAATTTATCTCAAAAGATACCAAATTAATAATGCAAATGAGGACTGTTACAGCCATCTAAATTTTGAACGCCTTAGACACACAAAATCACATGGATTCCACCAACCAAAACTTGTGGGGATACTAAAATTTCTTTTCTAACTGCATTGACCTTTTTTAGTTTCCAACATGGATTCCTCCTACCAAAATCCATGAATCCAGTTTTGGTATAAAACATGGTATTTGAAAGTGCGTGCTGTCAGTGGTATACAAAAATTAGTAAAAAGTTAGTATACATAAGTCAGCAGAAAATTCTAGAATTTCTAATCACTCCCACAATTTTTTTCCCTAGATTATTTTTCCACCAAAATAGGACATTATCACCTTAATAGCCAGTGTCTGGCAGATAATCATTTTTCACATTTATGTCAACCATTAACGTTTTAACAGTCTATTAGTTCTGCTTCAATTCCTCCCTTGCATCTGTTGAAATACTCTTGATCAAACTTGATTTATCATAGAGATGACTATGTTGAAAGAACTATTGTAGAAAGGTTTTACTAAAGCAATATAATTAATTAAAACATCAACCTGAACACAAAACATGATGAAGGCAATCAGCATCTGATAGCCAGCCACAAGCATCTCATGCCTGTTTCAACAATAGATACCCACATATGGCCAACTGGAGTTTCTCCATTCTCTCCATTTTAACAACTTAACAAGATTGTGGAATCTATTGAACATGTTAGCATGAAAAAAGATAAAAGATCCATATGAGACAAGTTAACTGGATAAGAAATTAAACTGTTTTGTTTCCGAACAAGCACCTGACTAGTAAATGGCACGTGCATTAAGATACTTTTCTCATGATATTAGAGTTGTGATTCTGATCATTTGAAAATAAAAATCTCTAAAAGCCATAAGTTGGACCATTTGTTGCTCAGCCCTCAGCAGCTTTGATTGCAGAGTCAAAGTAGCAATAATTTGAAGGAAGCAAACAATGAAAACTGAGTAAATCAGAAAACAATCAAAAGTATGTAACAAGGATAGACTAATTTGACAGAAGTCTGTTATTGTAAAGTTAAAAACCATACGAGCAAACTGGAGAAAGCAAAGAAGATCTAGAAACAATTTTGCATAATGAATGCAACTTCACCCACAAAAGTGCAATAAACAACAGCAGGAAAGAGAAAACAGTAGAGAAATAGAACTGTAAGCAATCATTAGCATACCTAAAAATTTATGATTCTTGGCAAAGGCAACCAGTGAATCTAAATAGCACAGAAAAGGAAAAAAATTGATAAACCAAGAATGATAATAATTACCTATGCTCGTCCTCTGTCCAGGCAATACCTTTCCGGCGCTCCTGATCTGACCTTGAAGACTTACTTCCATGGTTGGACTCACTGTTATGATGCCCTGAGTGGCCACCTTTCTTACCAGTTCCTTCATCACCAGCATGGCTCGTTGAACCGTCTGAAGAAGAGCTATAGCTAGGCAGAGGCACACAGCCAGATTCAATCTGGTTAACATCCTCAACCAGGAGATCATAGTGATATTTAATCTCTTCTAGAGATTTCCCAGGTACATCAGAAGCAATTTTCTCCCAACGATCTGAAGCATCCTCAGGATGAGTTGCAAGGGCAATTTCAAATGCCTTGTCCTGCTCTCTAGTCCACACAGAACTACAGTCCACTTCATCTACAGTCATCTAGCCTTGCTTGAACCGGTTATCCAGACTATCACTCACGAGAAGGAGGAGAAAGAAGACAAATTGAAATTTTCTTGCCTCTATGCCACTGCCAGGGCCAATCTCCAAATGCGCAATAGTTATTGAAAGTTGGATCTGAATTATTTCCAAATTTGATATCACTAGCAACTGAGTGGGTGGTTGATGGGAATTATAGCAAAGCAGGATGTGTCAGGCTACAGAGATAAGCAAGAAGCAAGAACAAAAAGAGCCCAGAAAGGGCAAGTAAGATGAAGCAGAGATAGCCTCCAATAAAAATCACAAAACCCAAGTGGAGTATGTGAAGAATTCAATGATGATTTCCCCCACTAATAGAAAAACTGGACTCTTGTGAATTGCTGACCTATTATGGCGTCAAAAGGCAACAAAAGTTCAGTTAGACCATGAGAAATATCTGAAAGCCATTATAACAAAGATGCAATAAATGGCTGCATAAAGTCTATAGAAAATACATCCAGAATTCAATGTGGCGGTGAATTTAATGGTAAAAATGGCAATCAGGGTTTTGGACAGTGAGACGTGAAAGAGAAAATGAACAAAAACAGTATTTACAATGTCATTTCTAATTCCAACAAGTACCCAGTTAACCATTCGTCCCTTTGATAACAACGGTCTTGACAGCACAGGTCCACAGAGGCTTATCGGGCTACAACCTTCAATCGTTGTTATAATCTACTTTACAGCATAAACCAACAGGAGAAGATTAAAGTTCTTGAGAAAGATTAGAGAAGGTTTAATTCTAACTCTTTCAAATGCCGACAAAATATGGAAGCATAAAGACTCTAGATGCCAGCCCTCCATTTTTTTGTTTTTTTCTGCCAGTCCAACCAGAAAGAAAATGAGAGATTACCCTAAATCCTATACACACCGCCCAGTTGCTATTATATCCAAACTCCTTAATTACAACGAAAAGAAATTCAAATCAGAAGAAGAATAAAAGGTTAAAAAAAAAAAAAAGAGGGGAAAATAAAAGCAATCTGAAAATTTTCGAATCCCTCCACTCAAACTACATCCAGCAGTGAAACAAGCAACTAACGATAGATGGTAGATATCCACACGGAGATACCTGGTGATGGGCAAGCATTTCAATGGAAATAGACAACAAGCGACCCAAGATTTTTTAGCAGATGTTATCTAAGATATTAAAAATGTTATAAATTTTAAACCCATCCTTTTTTTTTTTTTTTCTTTTACTGTCAAAACCCAGTCACCTTGCAAAAACGCCATGAACCGAAAGATTACCAACTACTACAACTCTTAGTTACCCAACACAATGATTTTGACACTTTAACCAACACCCCAAAACAAACAAATCTATCTATATATATATATATCTATACCTTTAAAAGTATTAGTACAGTAGTTTGACGAAATTACGCAAAACAGGGAAGTGAAAACAGCCCGACCTTGACCATGCAAAACCAATAATACCAATGAAAGAAGAAAGTACTATTTTTTTTTTATTATTAGAGAGAGAGAACACAGAAAAGAAAAAAAAAACATCTGAAATGGTCTAAAAGGAAGAGGATTATTATACAAGAGGCAACCATGGAGACGATGAATGATAATGAGGGGTTATCCTGACAAAATTTAACGAAGAAGGTAGTATCATGTCATGAGCAGGAAGGATGAGTCAATTGGTCCGGCCCCCGTCCCCATCCCCAACAACAACTAACAACAACAACACTAACAAATACTACTCCTGGTCTGCACACATAAAAGCAGCTAAGGATCAAAAAAGGCTCAACCCCATGTTGTTATAATACACTGCAATCTGCATTACCCATTAATATCTGCATCTCTCTCTCTCTCTCTCTCTTTCTCTCTATGCAAACAGACAAAAAAACAAAATTAATAATTAAATTGTCAGTAAGTATATGAGAACAAGATAATCATGAGAAGTTTACCAATACGTCTCGGCGTATTATATATATATATATATATACATTATCTAAAATACAAAGCAAATGTTTTGGGTCTGCACATGGGCTTGGGAATGATCACCTTTTCTTCTTCTTCTTCTTCTTCTTCTTCTTCTTCTTCTTCTTCTTCTTATTATATATACATATATATATATATGTATATATATTCTTTATGGGGTTCTGCCACGAGCAAAGTTTGAATCTTAGATTGGTGGTGGGTGCTGCCTTTTCCTTCGGTTTCTAAGCCTTGGTTGTGCTACTGTTTCATTTCCACCAACCAGGATCAAGCAGCAGTGTCCGTCTGCTACACACACACACACACACGCATATCATATAGAAAAATTTAGGTAAAAACAAATTTAGTAAATTCCAAACGAAAAGTTTTATATTACATTAATTTTACAGTGATATGATATAAAAATATAATATAAAAAAATGCTTCTTTTTTTTTTTTTTTGTCGTCCTTCCAAATTTACTAAATTTGTTATCTGCCCCGTGGGATTGATTAGGTTACGGCCAGTCAGGCTGGTCGCCCATTTTAGGGATGAAATCATTCTTTATTAAAGAGCGAGAAAAATTTAAAAAAAAAAAAGAGAGTTAATTTATAAATGTTTAAGTTGAAGACGTAAGCTCATGCAATTTTTTGTCACTTCTTCGCAGTCAGCCTCCGGGCTTACCACTTGTCAACAATATCTATCCGCCCGAGTAGGATAGAGATCAAATTTTAAAGTATTAATATAATAAAAATTAAACAATAATTTTCTATTCAAAGACATTAAATAAGATGTAATTATTTCATATTTTTTATTATTATTATTTTCATGTTATTTTTTAAGTATTACTGTTCTCGAAATTTTATATTTAAAGAAGAAGAAGAAGAAGGAAGGAAAAAAAAAAAAACAAAACAAGGAAAGCGAACCCTATTACTGTAAAAAATTTGCAACTTAGAGAAGGTGAGCCTAATGTTTGAACATGGAATCCAAAAATTGAATTGAATGCAACCCGTATCTCTAGGGATTTTCCCATTCTTTAGTTTTCCTAATTGAGCACCAGGGTTTCCTTGTTACCCCTTTTGACAGAACGCTTGCGAAATTTTAAGTGTGAGAACTATTGGAGACACACAAAATTTATGAGGAATCGTTTACATATTTAGTCATTTAGACATTCCATATCTTTCATTTTTGTTTTTGTTTTTGAACGTCAAGTATAATGTTGTATTCATTCAAGAACCCACATGGCGAATTTCCAAGAAGAAGATCATGGAATTGTCTTTTTTTTTTTTTTTTTTTTTAGCTTTTAGCTTAGCTAAGCTAATCGGCAATTTGAAGCTCATTCGTCGTAGCAAGTCCCCCCCCCCCCGGGGTGCATTCTCGTACAATAAAGGTCAACAATCTCAAGCAGCACTCCCATTAATATGCTCACTAACTCAAGAGTTCCATGGCTCGACGACACCCACCCACCCACATTGATCAAAACCTCTTTGACGTCCAACATGCTCCTCCTTGCCCCAAAAGCTTTGACTGTCAGTATACTTACAAATGGGGGGGCTTCCATTTCATTCGGAGTGCAGGCGGGTTAATTCACGTCGACTCCATTTGACTCGACTCAACACTACATTCAAATCAAATGATCGAATAACAACTCGAAAAGTTTTAAAATTGCAACCGATCCAGATAATAAAAAAGTAAAACTAATGAAACCCTCGTTGGGAGCGAAGATCCAACAAACATTTGAGTCTAGAAATAAGTAGTGAAAGTGTAAGCAGAAGTAAGTAGTTAAAAACCCAGGTGAAACGTTCGGGAGCCAGGGGAAAGGTTCTTATTTGGACAAAAATATCATCATCTTTGCTAGGCGTAGAATCTTGTTTTGTGTGCCAAAATGAAAGGCAAACAACAGAGTTAAGAGATAGCAAGATAGAGTGGGAGCATGAGTGTCGACGTAATTGCGCAGGTGTGCTGTGGGGTGAGAGAGTTGTCTCATTACAAGTTCGTCTATTTTATGAAAAAAAATAAAATAAAATAAAATTGTGAATTAATTGAAGTAATATACTAGTTCAATCCGTACTCATTATAAGTAAAAGTTAATGCACTTGAATATGAGTAATATAAACAAGTTAGAAGAGAGAAAAAAAAGTCAAAAAAAAAGGTAAATCTTTTCTTATTCATTAAAAGTATATTAAATAATGGTAATAATTGTTTTATTCTCACAAAATTTATATTTATTTTCTCATAATGGATTTAAAATTTTGAAAATAAAAATATAAGTTCTCAAAAACCTCTCGGATGCTTATCAGAATTTTTTTAACCAAAATATTATATATATTGTGCAAAAGTTAGAATTTAAGCATCAGGCGTGAGCTCAGCAAACAGGAGTAAACAATGTTCCCAAATTTAGTAAGTTATCTTTCCATCCAAAAGTCCAGGTTTCGTTGACTTAGTTGCCATGGATTTCCAGGGGCCCAATGACACAACGCCAAATAAGCAATGGTTCAAGAATTCAAGGGTCTCTCGGACTGTTAGCTGTCCTGGTCTGGTCTTTATACAAATACTATTGATTGATAGCCATTTTTGTACATTTTTTCCCCCTTTAATATCCATTTCCCCTTTCTTTCTTTTTAAATCCCTGTTTTTTTTTTTTCCCTAATTATCTATTCGAAGGAAAGTAGAAGTCTTGGGTCTGGCCTGTCTTAATTTTATGATACCAACCCAATCCAATCATGGCGTTGGAAAAACAAAAGAGTGGGCTCGAAATTCCATCAAAATTTAACTGTATCAAACAGAAAGTTAATAGGAATATATAGTTTCCTGAGTCCAACAGTTTGAACATAATTACCTTTATATCATCGTTTTGTAAAAGGAAGTGCGTACGTTATTACATCCGCTCCTGAGTTTTCATGTACCTAAGCAATCTATTTATTAATTGAATTGTAACCATTACGTCAACATACTGCCTTTTCAAATACATTATCGATGTTAACTTTGTTTTGCACACAAAGTAAGTCTAATTTTTCATCGTGACTATAAGATATTTGGATAGCCCATTTTTGATAGAAAAAAGAATCATCCCTGTTGTTATCATATTTCATTTCAATATTAAAAATAGCCCCAGTCACTTTAAATTTAGTTTGAGTTGTTTTAAATTTTAAATTTATTAAGTTTTAAATTCATCCAATTTAAGATATATTAGGTATTATTTTTTTTAGGTTTGACT
The DNA here is from genome assembly GCA_021533255.1 of Ceriops tagal. Classification (NCBI taxonomy): domain Eukaryota; kingdom Viridiplantae; phylum Streptophyta; class Magnoliopsida; order Malpighiales; family Rhizophoraceae; genus Ceriops; species Ceriops tagal. Next base: position 4,628,873 of record CM038608.1, read on the forward strand.
TTAAATTATTAGAATTTTGAGTCATTTGAATTGAGTATCCAAATTTTGAATTAATATTATTTTGGATGAATTAGGTCTTAGATTATTTTAAATTTATATTTTAAGTTATTTTCAATTATTTTAAAATTAAATTACTAATCATTCAATCAGCAAAAATTATGTTAAGTTTAATTTTATATCAATTAATTAATCATTCAAATTTGATTAATTTCACTCCATCAAATTCCATAATTAAGAAGTTTAATTTAAGTTTATTGTTTTTCAAAATCAAAGTCACTATCAAATGGATCTTATACTAATATAGAGATGCTTTTAGAATCAAATTTAATTAATATTTTAATCAAACTCTAATTTCAATTGAGAAAATTATGACTCTTTCTCTTTGTGTATATATATATAATAAACATTATTGTCTTAAAATGAAATATAACCCTCTTTTACATTTAACATCTTCTTGAGTAATACTTTTCACTAACTATAAGGTGTGTATAGTTGTGATATCCCCAAAATTTAAATTTTTAGTTTATTTGAAAATTTACATTGGAGTTTAAGTTTATATAGAATATTATATACTTTTTTGGTGCAATCGAAGAGTTGAACAAGGTAACTATACGTAAGATTTTGTAAAATTATCTAATTTGTTAGAATAAGTTTTCATGATGAACTTGATCACGCTTAATTAACCCTTCTTTTATTCTTTCTTATTCTTTCTTTCATTTCTTTCCCTTTCCATTCCGAACCCGAGTTGCCTACGTTTGTTTTCTATTTTTTTTTTTTGGTTTTTCTTCTTTTATTCCATCTCTTCTCGCTACACAAGCCCCCCTGGTCACATCTGTTCGCCGTCCTCTGCTACCTCTCCATGTTAGATACCATCACTTTTCCCTCTCCCATGCATCAATTACTCATTTTCTCTTTCTTTTTCTCCCTAATTATCTTTTCAAGCTTGAAATCTAAACTTTAATTCAATTTTCTAGCAACACTGATCTCCAAATCAAATCTTAGTTGACAAAATAAAGTCACTAAGGGTTATGGGAATACATTATGGAAGTGATTTGAGAAGACTAAAGCTTGGAGTGGAGGATCCGGCCAAGAATAAAATCCTAGGTTGAGAATTTCTAATTTGAGTAAGTTTTTACGTTTTTGTTTTAAGTTTAGAATAATGGGCATTCAAATTGATTTGATAAGTTAGTTTGAATATTGGATGGTGTTAATATAGTGGTGAATGGAAGGAATTGGGTTTAATTGAGGCAAAGTTTCAAGTTTTGGTCCATTTGTCCAAGTCTTAATTAAAGCTGATGTAACTCTTGATTCATGTTGAATTTTAATGTCAAAATTTACATAGAGTTTCATGATAAAGACTATGTAACCTATATTTCAAGTAGTAAGATTTTATATTTTATATTTCAAATGGGAATGGGCTATAATGTACTCTAGGAGTTTGAAAGGTAATTTCATTAATTCTATTTCATCTATCATTTTCATTATCTCAATATTTATGTTTATGTTTTTGCTTGTACTTTTTATAAGTCGATGGAAGTCATAATGCATCTTTGCAACCATAGTTGCGATAAAAATTCTAATTTTTTCTGTGAGTGGTTATACTATGCACAATGTGTTAGATATATTTGTTGAGCCCATCTTTAATGGCTAATGTTGGATTGGTTGTCAACAACATCTCATATATATGTCTATGTTGATTTGATGTTATAAGTGCCTTTAAGATGTGTTTGTTGCATTTATAAAATGTATTGGTAGTTAAGTTATTCAAGGGTTAAGGAAGATGGTGTTGGTGGAATGTGACAAGAATAAGGAGAGAAAGTAGGGTCGAAATTAGGATGCTGCCAACCCCACCTTGCACTGCTAAAAATGACGAGTTGATTTAGATTGTTGGTGGTACTTTGGTTGTAAAGAAAGCACTAGTTGCTATCTTTGACATTGAGTTTAACAGTGGCATTGTAAGTCATTTGTTAGGTGTGAGTCAATGTTGACCATTGACCCTCAATTTAAGGAGTCAATGCTAATCGTTAAGCCTAAATTTAAGGAATCAATACTGGTCATTGATGTTAGGGCAACCCTAAATTCAAGGAATCAATGCTGATCATTGATGATAGGGCAATCCTAAACTTAAGGCTTATAATACCTATGTAACCACTAAAAGAATATATAGAAAAGAGCAGAGAAGAAAGGGAGTGTAGTAGAAAACAACAGGCAACGACAAAAAAGAGAACTGACAAAGAGTTGAGAACCTATAGAGGAGAAACCCAATAGAGGCAGGAGAGAAACCTAGTAGAGGCAAGAGAGAAACTTGGCAGAAGACAGAGACTAGCAATGCTGAAGGTAGAAATTGGTTGATGAGGACCGTTGTAGGTCTCACACTAAGAGGGGGGTGAATCAGTGTGAGATATCTTCTTTTTATAAATCGATACGAATTTAACCTCTATGGCTTGTTAGAGTCGACGATCCAATTTTTAATTTTCTCCTTTATGCGAGTGTGACTGTATGAATAAAAATCAATGCACAAGCACCCAAGAACACACGACAATTTTTACATGGTTCACCCATAATGTGTGAGTTACGTCCATAGTGTGATAAGATCCCTCTTAAATCACACAATCCACTCTTGTTATTAAGGGATACAATTTGGCTATAGAAGGATTACTCCTTAACCACTTACGGAAGGATAACTCATTAACCACTTACAATGATCTCCCGATTACTCTAAGGGTATCCCATCTTGTTGTTCTACAAATTATTAAGAGTTTATGGAAAAACCTTTCTTGGAGAATGATCACTCAATGTGTACAGACTGTTGGAGCAGAATATGGATCTTTTCCTTCCTTTGCTGTCGTTATTGTCTCACCTACTATTGGTGGTGCCTCACTTGCTGCCTTGGTAGGATTTATCCTTTGTTACTGAGCACATTTTCTCCTCAGCTACTACAAGCTGTCGGACCTGCTGTTGGATATGTTTTCTCCTCTTGCTACTGCAAGCTGCCAGACCTACTGCCAGACACTTTTTCTCCTTGGTTGCTGCAAGTTGTTGAATTTGTTGCCAAGCACACTTTCTCCTCTTGTTACTGTAAGTTGCTAGACCTGCTTCTGGGCACTTTTTCTCCTTGGCTGCTACAAGTTGCCGGACTTACTGCTAGGTACGTTTCCTCCTTTTGCTACTATAAGTTGCCGAACCTGCTACTATTACTACTTGCATGTTTTGCTATTGCTACTTGCACACGATGTTGTTGCTGTCAGCATGCACTGCTAATGTTGTTTGATTCTTCCTCTTCTGTTATCTTTAAGTGTTTCATAGCTTTGAAAGCTGCCTCCTTTGATACCTTCGATGTTGAGGAGCTCTCCGTTGACTTTATCCTCATCTCATATGCAATGAGATTGCATTGGAGATGATGTAGAGACATAGAATTGAGATCTTTACTCTCCTTTATGGCTGCTACCTTTGAGGCCAACCTCTCAGGTAGAATTCTCAGAATTTTCTTCACGATAGATGAGTCCTTCTTGTTCTTCCCGTGACTTCTAAGATCGTTTACAGCATCAATGACCCTGGTGAAGAACTCTTGGACTGTCTCATTTTTCTGCATTCTGAGAGATTCATATCTCTCCTTGAACACTTGAACCTTAGCCTCCTTCATTCTGCCATCACCTTCATAGACTTTCTGCAATCTATCCCATATCTCTTTGACAGATTTACAGTCCATAACTTTAGCATACTCAGCATCTGTTAATGCTGAAATGATGACATTTAAGGCCTTCCTATTTATCTCAAACTGCCTTAACTCCTTTGGGGTTGGCTCTTTACCTTCTTCTGGAGCCACAAAACCCTCTTGTACGCGTTTCACCACGCTAATGCCCATCGTTGCAAATACCACTTGCATTCTTGCTAGTTGGTTCCGTTGAAGATTGGAACCTTCTTGCTGTAAGTGGTGCTAGTGCGGGTATTGGCTTCCATTTCTCAGTATGCTGAACAAGTCAAACTTCTAGATCCCTTCAAACTAGTACACTAAGCTGTTAAGCTTCAAATTGTTAAACCTGTGCTTTGATACCAATTGAAGTTCCCAACTTCTCCCTAGGATCTACTAGTTTGTGATACTGAGAGGGGGGGTGAATCAGTATTACCACAATTGGTAAGTGAACAACTTCAACCTCTTTTTAAAAGCGAACTCTTTCTCAGATTCGACCAAGGTAGATCTATTGCTACCTACTAATCACAATAGTCTCCAAAGTCACCTTTCAGACACCTTGCCTAATAGACAATTTGGATGTTCTTGTTTAGGTCTTCGTTAGGTTATGGGTTGGCTGATTCTTTAGCTGCATTCACAACTCAATTCAAAAGACAGAATGTAAAGCAAATTAAGGACACACGAGATTTACGTGGTTCCATCAACGTGACGTACATCCACGGTGGTAGGGACTCTCCCTTACCGAGAATATCCACTATACTTGAGAATTCTAGTTACAATGGATGTCTTAATCCTCTGCTCCTTTCGATATTGCAATTACTAAGCAAGTACAATACAAAGAGTGTCACTTACTGTATCTACCCTTCTTCTAACTTGTCTTGCCTCTGTTGAATTGAACGGCTACTCCACTACCGCTTAGAAGTTCACCGCAACGCTTTCTAACCTCTCTTGAAGAAATCTGGAAATATGTTGAGTTCTTTCAATGCTTCGTCGGATTCCTTCTAGGTTGTCTCACACAGCTCTTGCTTTCATCGTCTCACAGTCTCACCCATTTCCTATTTCACAATCTCACTGTCTCACAGCTTGCCTCACTTACATTTCTTGTTTGCCCTTGTCTGTTTCATACCTCCTTTGGTCGTATCAGATTTTCTCCCTTTTTTGTCGGTCACTGTTCATCGGCCATCCACCCTCTGTTCTGGCCGTATCGGTTTTTTCTTTCCTTCCCTGTTTGGCCGTTGGGTTTCTCTTTCCTTCTACCAATGATGTGCTTTGCCGTGCTGACTTAGTTAGCAGTTTGGTTTCTTTTTCTCTCCTTCCTGTCGACTCCTCTATATTTTCTTTTTCTCTTTACTGCCGACAGTATTTTTGATGGTTCTCTCTCTTCCGTGATGTTCTGCCGTCGCTCCCCTTTTCTGATTTTTGGCCATCGTCTCCTCTTTTCAGATTTTTGGCTGTTGTCTCTCTGTTTCTCTCTCGATGGTTACACTGTTCACGATGGCTACTGTTCACTCCGACTACTTTTTTCTTTTGCAGGTGGTGTTCTTCTGTGTAGGGTTTGGTGTTTTGCCGTGTATTTAATTGTGTTGGCCTTACCCTAATTTTGTCTTCCAAGGTCTTTATATACTCTCTTCCATGAAACCCTAATAGGGCTTACGTAGCGGATTTACATTCTTGCCCTTCCATGTAGATTTACCTTCTTGCCCTTCCATGTGGCTTTACTTTTGTTGTTCCCACGACCTTGTATGGGTTGTAATTGTTGTCAACTAGGTTTAAGTGTGCAAGAAAGTAAAGCCACATGGAAGCGTAAGAAGGTAAATCCACATGGAAGGGCAAGAACGTAAATCCGCATGGAGGGGCAAGAAAGTAAATCCGCCGCGTAAGGGCAAGAACGTAAATCCGCCACATAAGCCCTATTAGGGTTTCATGGAAGAGATATATAAAGACCTTGGAAGACAAAAATAGGGCAAGGCCAACACAATTGCATACACGGCAAGAAGAGAGGGTGAATGGCATAAACACAAAGAGTGAGTTCATAAAACACAAGAGAAACCGTTCAACCAAGGAGACAAGGAAGGCCAACACAATTGAATACACGACAAAAAGAAGAGGAGTCGGCAATATTGAGTATTAAGCAAAACCTAGACAATCGACCAACCAAAGAGGAAGAACACCACCGGCACGGATGAATCGAGTGAATAGTGCAGCCGTCGAGTGAACAGTAGCCGACAGATGAAGAGAGCAAAAAAGAGAAAAAGGAGACGATTGACGGCCAAATTGAACGAAGAATAGCCATCGTCGAAGATAGGAGAAAAAATCGGCACACCACCGACACGCCCAAACACGCCCAGAGAAGAGTGAATGGTTGGACGGCAGGAAGAGGGAGAAAGTGGTGAATGGCTGAAGAGGGGCTGGACGGCAGGCCAAAGAAGAGCCACCACCAGTTGGAGGAGAAAACCAGCACGGCAAAACCAACGACGATAGAATGTCACAGAAGAGAGAGAGAACCGTCGAAAAGTGATCGTCAGCAGAAAAGAGAGAGAAACCTATGCGTGACACAGACCATCGGCACACCACCGGTCGGTGAGGGAACGACACGGCAAGAGAGAGAAATGGGTAAGATGAGACCAGATCAGGAATCGGGGAGACCAGATCCGAGCTGGAATGGGTAAGATGAGACCAGATCGGGAGAGAGAAACAGACGGTCGAAAAAACAGAGAAACAGGTCGACAGGAGAGAAAATCGGGTACGACTAGACGGGGCTGGACGACAGGATGAAGAAAAGCAGACCACTGGCAGAAAAGGGAGGAAATCCGGCCAAGTGGGTGAACGGAATAGAGAAATCCGGTGAAGAGAGAGAAATTTGACGGGAAGAGAGAGAAATCCGGTTGGACAGCAAGAGAGAGAGAAATGGACAGGTGAGCCGTGAGACAGTGAGATTGTGAGACAAGGAGATGGGTGAGACCATAAGACGGTGAAAGTAGGAATTGTATGAGACAACGTGCAAGATGATGGAAGGGCAACAACCTATACAAGGTTGTGGGAACAACACTACAGTTGTTCTAAAAGTTTCCAATATTACACCAAAGATAATCACTTATCTTTATGTGCAAGATGATGGATAAGAAACTTGAAAAACAAAACATGGAGCCCATGATATAAGTCTAAGTTGAATAACAAAGCTAAGGAAAGACTCTATTTGCATACTAAGTTATATTAAAGGGCTTGATTTTGTTTTGGGTTGCTGAATTTTAAATTAAAGCCAAATTACATGTAAAAAGGGCTTAATTTCTTTGGTTTATTTAGGCTTGCAGGTTTAGCTGAATCTCGATACATTAATTAGAGTTTTTACTTTGACTTTGATACCTATTTATCATTAGTTGTAGTTTTTTTGAAGGATTCCTAATCAAAGCAGATTTATATTTCTTAGGATTCCTAATCAAGGTAAATTTGTATTCCTTAATTAAAGGGATCTCCTTTAATTAAAGTTTTTCCTATATAGGCATGTTAATAAACATCTTTTCCTTATGAGATTGTAATATTTACATGTATATATAAAGGCTACAACTATGTAAAACGGAAAAAACAATATTGAGATATTTTTCAGCAAGTTTGCTTTACTTTCTTATGTTCTTGGAAGAATACATTGTTTTGACTTATCAAAGGAGTGATCAATCTTTGGGGTATCTTAAGATTGGGGCTTTTATGACTTAGTTTCCTTAGGATTTTGATCTGATCAACTTAACATGTTTCCTAGCTTTCTAAGTGTGCATAACAAATTGATTCAAGGGTTCCCAAGGTAGGTTGCCTAACGGGTTCTTTATCAGTATGAAAGTCTCATTTCAACTCTAGATTTCAAAGAGTCGTGGGTGCTAAGGTGGACGATGGTACAAAATATTATCCTTAGATGGATAAGCAATTTAAGCACACTATTTAGATTTTGTAAGACATGCTTAGGGCTTATGTAATGGACCTAAGGTGATGATGGATTGAACATCTTACTCTTATTGAGTTTACTTATAATAATAGTTACCAATCTATAATTTAAACAACACCTTTCGAAGCTTAGCATGGTCATAAGATAAATCACATTTGTATTAAGGAGCACTCAGAGAAAAGAAATAATTAGAATCAATCTTAGGACCAAAGGTGTGAGAGGAAACCTTAGAGAAGGTTTGAATCATTAAGGATTAGATGGTAAGAGATGAAAGCTAGCAAAAATCTTATGTAAATTAAAGGAGACAAGAGATATAGTTTATGATTGGAGATATGATATTTCTAATGATTTCTCCTCAAAATGGAATCATTTATTTTGGTAAGAAGGGAAAGTTTAAACCAAGGTATATTGGCCTTTTTAAGATTCTAGATTGGATAGGCACAATAGCCTATAAGTTGACTATTCCACTAGATCTTTCCAAAGTTCATTAGTGTTTCATGTATCAACATTTTTGCAATATGTGCATGTATGATGAATTGCACATTATAACACTAGTACCGATTGAGATTCAAAAGCATCTATCATATAAGGAATATGCCATGATAATCTAGGAGCATGTCCTATTAGAAAAGCTTTGTTTAAAAGAGATACCAATGGTAAAGGTGTTATGGAATAATCATTTAGAAGGGATGTAACATATGAAGATGAGATAGACATAGTGGCTTTATTCACAACTATTTCACAATGGCGAGTAAGCATATCACAATTTAAGGATCAATTTTGTTAAGATTAGTAGATTGTGATACCTCTAAAATTTAAATTTTTAGTTTATTTAAAAATCTAGATTAGGTTTAGGCCTAGAATATAATAAAATTTTTCAATATAGTAAAGAATGGATTAAAGTAATTATATGTAGGATTTTGACTAGTAGTAAACATAAAATTTTTTAATTGGTTAAAATAAGTTTTTATTTTGGACTTGATTAAGCAAGATCAACCTTACCTTTTTTTTTTCTTTCTTTTTGTTTTTCTTTATTTGTTCAATCTTTTCCAATCATATAAGCCCTCTTTATTGTCCCTTTTTGCCATCCTCCATCTCTTCTATTTCATTTTCCCTCCTTTTATGCATAAGAACTCTTCCTTTGTTTTTCTCTCTTTCTCTCTTTCAAGCTTGAAGTCTAAACCCTAATTCAATTTTTTAGTAACACCTATTCCCAAATCAAGTCTTAATTGATTAACTAAAGTCACTAAGTATAATATGAACATTTTAAGGAAGTGATTTGAGAAGATTGAAGCTTAAAGTGGAGAATTTGTTTAAGAACAAAACCTTAGGTTGAGAATTTCTAATTTAACGTATGGTTTTTATATTTTGGTTTTAAATTTGGTGTAACAAGTGTTCAATTTGATTGGGTAAGTTAGTATGATGATTGGATATTGTTAATATATTGTTGAAGTAGTGAATGGAAGGAATTGGGTTTGACTGAGGAAGGAAGTGAAAATTTGCAAGTTTGGAAACTCTAACTCTTGATTCACATAAAACTTTTAATATGAGAATTTAAAAGGGTTTTCATGATAGAATCTCTATTTTACTTGCAAAATGTTGACATTTTTGGACAAGGATTCCAATTAGTTTCATAAGTGTTTGCTATTGGTTAACATGCATTGTAAGGATTTTAATTAAATATTGGTTTGAAATTTTTACATGGAATTAATATTAATGAAAGTAGACATGTATTCCTACTATAAAAATTTTCAAGTTCAAATACAATCTAGAAGTTTTTTTTTTCTAAAATTTGATCAGTGAATTAAGTAATATACTTGGTATATGCTTATAAAAAAAAAGAGAGAAATTTTAGGTAAGGAGTGTAGCTTATTTGAAATTAACTTATATGAATGTATAATTAGTTTTCTTTTAATCATGTTTAATTTATTGATTTATGGGACTTTTATCATCACTAGAAACTTCGAGGTATTTTTAAGTTAACTAATTTCACTTTGGCTCCATTAGAATTAGGTTTTGATTACTATTTATCAACCAATAATTGATTTTAAGGTTATGTATTTAAAAGCCTCTGTGGCTTATTTTTCAAATATAAGGATAATTGATGATCTTTAAAAGAAAATCTTTTTATAATTATAATGGATCTTTTACAAATAAAACAATGAAAACAAATTCTTTCATATATATTGTATTTTATTATATATTAACTGTCACAATTACATTTGTGATTATTTGTTATGTGCTTATTTTATGTTTGGGCTATGATGAAAGAGATTATAAGCTTTGGTAGTTGGATAGCCATAATATGACATATGTATCTATATTACATATGGATGTGATTAGATAGAATTGTTTGTCCTTGTCCTATCCCTTTTACATCCAAAGTTTTGCATATAATATATATGTAAATAAATGTGTAGTGCCCTATCTTAACAGCTCCTCTTGCATTGTTGCTTCTCTCCCCCTTTGCCAACCAATTACAAATCTGAAAAACTCGCAAAGTGGAGACGGAGGATTCACCTAAACTTCAAACTTGAGGAGGCATTTGCACAGATAGACTCAACCTGTGCTTTTCAAATAGCTCTATGGACAGAGATTTAGTTAGATTTTGTGTAGCCTTTTCAACAGATTTAGGTTTAACTTGTGAGAGTAAAGTAGTAGCTCCCACAATTCTTCTTCTTGTTGTAACTCCTGCCGATGGGTCACCTATGATCTGATTTTCTTGATGAGCACTGGTCCACGTTTTCTTTAGCTTTCTTTCTTGCACAGTCTTAGTTGCAAGAGGATCTCTTTCTTCATCAATCATATACAAGTTTCCAACTGTTCTCTTCCTAGCTGTAACAGTATTGCCTTCTTTACTCTTTACTTGGCAACCTGTTTTTGTGAATATTACCTTATGGTCTTCATTGCATAGTTTGCTGACAGATGTTAGATTATATCTGAGTCCTTCAATGTGCAGAACATCTTTTAGCTTTCCTTTTCCAATATTTACTGACCCCTGACCACTGATGTTGAGTGAATCATCATTACCAAACTTGACTCTACCTTTTCTTGATTTGTTTACCTTTGATAATTTACTCTTGTCTCCCGTCATATGCGAAGTGCATCCACTATCAAGGATCCATTGCTTATCCTTGCAATCAGCCTTTAGTGTAATTTCAGCTATATTAGCCACCTCCTTTTTTGCTCTATATTCCTTCTTTTGAATTGGCTGGAAGATAGCTTTCTCCTTTTTTTCAGCTTTGACTGCACTGCTTGTTTTCATTGTGCCATCGAGTGCCTTTTCTTGCTCAGGGAGAAGTGTCATGCATCTCTTGGCATTATGGCCATCTTGCCCGCACCTTTCACACTGTTCCAAGTCTACCGATACAACAAACTTATTCTTTGAAACCACTGGTTTGGGCTTCCACCAACACACCTTGTCAATGTGTCCTTTCCTTTTATAGTATGTGCAAGAACTCACGACAGGTGTTCTCCTCTGAATTTTGTATTGTCTCCCCCTGTATGCAGCATCGTATCTTCTTAAGTTGGAGACATATACTGGCCTTCTCCACTAGCAGTTACTTGCCTTATGACCCCAAACTCCACAATAAAGACAGTGACCTTGAAACTGCCTCTTCTTGGGTCTAATCACAGCTTGTTTTCTTTTGTTCATTACTTGCTGTGTAGGCAAAGTTGCTGGCTTCTTTGCTTGTATGGCTTTCATTGCAGCCACCTTCTTCTCATTCTTCTGTTCAGCCATTGCCCTTGGCTGGCTGACTTCCTTTTCTTTCTGAGATGTAGCAGCTATGGGTTGCTGCTCTTTAACCACAAACATCTTTTTTGGCCCTGGCTTTGGTTTGATAACTGTCTTTTCTTCTTTAGTTATCTTTACTTGAGTCATAACCTTCTCTTTCAACTTCTGTGGCAAAGTCTCATTCTTCTTTTCTCTTGTAGAGCTTGTTTCTCCTACCACTTTAAACTTCTGCAAGTTCTCATCACTCTTTTTGAGTTGTTTCTGAAGTCTCAGCAACTCTATCTCTATTTCTTCAATTGTTGAAGTCCTTGAGCCAAGCTCTATAGTAAGGTTTTCACATATTTTGATCTGTTTTTCAAATCTTCTCTTCAAGTCAATATGTTCAGCCCTTATTTCATCCTTTTGACTTTCAGCTTCCTTAGACTTTACTTCAACTTGTTTTATATCGACCTCCAACCTTCTTCTGGTTCTGCCCCTTCTGATTATCTCCTTTGAAGTTGCTTCCAGCTCAGTTTCAAGATTTGGTTCTTCTTTATCAACCTCCTCTTCCTCTTCAGAGGTTGAACTACCACCTTGTGCTGATGCCATAAAGACATGCTCATCTGATGAGTCTTCATCTTCCTCCTCATCAGCTTCTTTTGTCTGACTTACATAACTCTTGAATGAGTCTCTCTTCTTCCTCTGTGGGTTGGCAATCTTCTTACTGGACTTCTATGATTTGAATGATGATCTTCTCCATTTTGTATTCTGCTCATCATCACCATCCTCATCTTCATCATCAAGTTTCACTTTGCACTGAGAAGCAAAGTGTCCAGTCTGCCTATAACGATAACATCTCAAGGACAACTGTCCTTTTCCGTTCTTAGACCCCTTCTTGAATTTCCTTGTGAAGTATGCTAACACTTCACCTTCACTTTCTTCCTCATCATCATCATCATCCTCACTGGATGATTCTTCCTCTTCTTTTATCATCAAGTGCTTCATAGCTTTGAAAGCTGCCTCCTTTGATACCTTCGTTGTTGTAGAGTTTTCGGTTGACTTTATCCTCATCTCATATGCAATGAGATTGCACTGGAGATGATGTAGAGACAGAATTGAGATCTCTACTCTCCTCTATGGCTGCCACCTTTGAGGCAACCTCTCAGGTAGAATTCTCAGAATTTTCTTCACAATCGATAAGTCCTTCTTGTTCTTCCCATGACTTTTCAGGTCGTTTACAACATCAACAACTCTGGTGAAGAACTCCTGGACTGTCTCATTTTTCTGTATTCTGAAAGATTCATATCTCTCCTTGAAAACTTGAAGCTTGGCCTCTTTCATTCTGCTATCAGCTTCATAGACTTTCTGTAATCTGTCCCATATCTCCTTGCTTCATAGACTTTCTGCATCTGTCAATGCTGAAATGATGACATTTGAGGCCTTCCCATTTATCTTAAACTACCTTAACTCCTCTGGAGTGGGTCTTTACCTTCTTCCGGAGCCACAAAACCCTCCTGTACGCATTTCACCACGTTCATGCCCATGGTTGCAAATACCACTTTCATTCTTGCTTTCCACATATGGTAGTTGGTTCCATTGAAGATTGGAACCTTCTTGCTATAAGTGGTGCTAGTGCTGGTACCGGCTTCCTTTTCTTAGTATGCTGAACAAGTCAAACTTCTAGATCCCTTCAAACTAGTACACCAAGTTGTTAAGTTTCAAATTGGTGAACCAGTGCTTTGATACCAATTGATGTTCCTGACTTCTCCCTAGGATCTACTAGTTTGTGATACTGAGAGTGGGGTGAATCAGTATCACCATAATTTGCAATTCGCAGGTAAGTGAACAACTTTAATCTCTTCTTTAAAGCGAACTCTTTCTCAGACTCGACTAAGGTAGATCTATTGCTACCTACTAATCACAATAGTCCCCAAAGTCACCTTTCAGACACCTTGCCTAATAGACAATACGGATGTTCTTGTTTAGGTCTTCGTTAGGTTATGGGTTGGCTGATACTTTAGCTGTGTTCACAACTCAATTCAAAACACAGAACGTAAAGCAAATTAAGGATACACGAGATTTACGTGGTTCCGTCAATGTGACGTACATCCATGGTGGTAGGGACTCTCTTTTACTAAGACTATCCACTATACTTGAGAATTCTAGTTACAATGGATGTCTTAATCCTCTGCTCCTTTCACTATTGCAATTACTAAGCAAGTACAATACAAAGAGTGTCACTTATTGTGTCTACCCTTCTTCTAGCTTGTCTTGCCTCTGTTGAATTGAAAGGCTGCTCCACTGCCACTTAGAAGTTCACCACAACGCTCTCTAACCTCTCTTAAAGAAGTCTGAAAATACGTTGAGTTCTTTCAATGCTTTGCGGAATTTCTTCTCTGCGTTGTTTCACACAGCTCCTGCTTTCACCGTCTCACGGTTTCACTCGTCTCCTATTTCACGATCTCACTGTCTCACTGCTCGTCTCACGTTTCTAGTTTGACATTACACGTCTCACACATGTTTTTGGTTTGCACGCTTTTCCGTTTCACACCTTTTTTAGCTGTATTAGATTTTCTCCCTTTTCTGTCGGTCACTGTTCATTAGCTGTTGGGTTTCTCTCTCCTTCCGCCGTTGGTGTGTTTTGCTTCATCCTGCCGTCCAGCCCCCTTATTTTGTCGTCATTCTTTTTCCTGCCAACGGTTTCCGATCTGGCCGTGTATGATTTTTCTCCTTCTTTCCTCTCTCTTCCCCTGTTTGGCCATCGGCTCACTTGGTTGGCCGAATCAAGTTTTCTTTCTCTCCTTCCCGTCGACTCCTCTGGTCTAGCAATCGGGTTTCTCTCTCCTTCTCGTCAATCTGCTCCGATTTGCTCAATTTCTGACCTGCCTCTTTCTCCGTATCGATTTTTCTCTCTCTTCGTTCCTTGTTTTGCTGACCTTCTATTTTTGGCTGTTGACCCGTTTCTCTCTCTTGCCATGTCATGTTCTCTTTCACCGTCCAGCCGTGTCGACCTGTTTCTCTCTCTTGCTGTGTCATGCTGTCTCCTCGCCGACCGCTGGTGTGCTAGTGGTGTGCCATTCCTTACGGGTTTCTCTCTCTCGCCATCACACGGTTTGCTTCGATTTGCTCAATCTGCCAACCTCTCCTATTTCCGATCGGTGGCTTCTTTTCTCTCTCTTCCAAGTGTTTTCTCTCTCTTCGTCCGACGGATTCATTGTGCGACTACTATTCACTCGATGGCTACACTATTCACGACGGTTGCACTGTTCACGACAGCTACTTCTTTTCTATTTTGCCATCCCCTGTCCTGCCATTCGCTTGCCATCGGTGTGCTTTAGTCATATATTGTGTTTTTCTGTTTTCTCTATTTGGCCGTCCACACACTTTTGTGTTTTGTCGTGTATTCAATTGTATTGGCCTTGACCTAGTTTTGTCTTCCAAGGTCTTTATATATTCTCTTCTGTAAAACCCTAATAGGGCTTACTCGGCGGATGTACGTTCTTGCCCTTACGTGGTGAATTTACTATTTTGCCCTTTCATGTGGCTTTTACGTTCTTGCCCCTCCATGTGACTTTTACCTTCTTGCCCTTCCATGTGGCTTTACTTTCTTGCACATGTAAACCTAGTTGACAACAATTATAACCTATATAAGGCTGTGGGAACAACAACATTCTTTTATTTCATAATTCTTTGCCCTTAAATAAGAAGTTAATTTAACACTTTAGAAATCTCTATTATGGATCTTGCTCTTACTAAGGAAGAGTTGGATACATTTAGTGTATCGAGATTGTGTCATACTTACAAATGACAAAGATTAATGATGAATCTAATTTCACTTGATATTATAGACTTTGATGTGATTCTAAGTAGGGATTGGTTAGCTATATATCATGCCTCCTTATATTGTCATAGGAAAGTAATGTATTTTAAGATTATTAAGGAACTCATATTCTAATTTTATAGGAGACACACTTCATACCTTTCATTTTAATTCCTTGGAAGGGAGTTAGAAAATTTTTAAGGAGAAAATGTTTAGGGTTCCTAGCTTTCATTTAGGATCTTTAGAAGGGCACTCTTAGTTTAGAGCATGTACCAATAATTAATGAGTTTTTAAAACTGTTTTTAGAAGAATTATAAGAGTTGCCACCTAAGAAGGAAATTGAGTTTGACATATATGTCATTCATTGTACTTAGTTAATATCAATGTCATTGTATCAAATGAGACCAATAGATTTGAGAGAGCTTAAAAACTCAATTACAAGATCTTATGGATAAGGGGTGTTCTGTTATTATTTGTGAAGAAGGATGACTCAATGAGATTATGCATTAATTATTAGTAGCAAAATAAGATTACAATTAAAAATAAATATATCTTGCCATGGATTATGGTCCTTTTGACTAGCTTTAAGGGCTAGATGTTTTTTTAGGATCAATCTTTGCTTATGCTATCATCAATTAAAAATTAAAAAGGAAGACATTCCCAAGATAGTGTTTTGCATTAGATATGGGCATTATGAGATTTTAATGATGCTTTTAGCTTCATTGATGCTCTAACAACCTTTATGGACTTCATGAAAAAGTATAATGGTCATTCCTTGATCTATTTTTTATTGTCTTTATTAATGATATTTTGGTTTATTTCTAAACAAAAGAAGAGCATGAATTAGAGGTGGTGCTTCAAATGCTAAAAGATAGGCAAGTGCATATGAAATTTAGTAAATATGAATTTTGGTTGGAGAATGTAAGCTTTTTAGGACATGTGAGGCCCAAGAATGAAACAATGGTGAAGATTGATCATAATTATTAAGGCTTATAGTTTCTTGGAATCAATTAGCTACTAGAGACAATTTGTTCTAAATTTCTATAAAATAGTGGTACAATTGAATTAATTAGCTTAAATAAACATAAAATTTGAGTGGACAAATAAGCATGATCATAAGCAAAGGTTTTAACAATTCAATGAGTGTTTAGCTTTTGCCTTAATGTTATCAATTTCCTTAAGCTTTGGTCACTTTACTATTTATTGTGATGGTTTAAGGGTTGGTTTAGATTATGTGTTGATGAGAAATGGTTAAGTCATTACTTATAGGTTTAGTGAGCTTAAGAAGCATAAGCAAAATTATCCCAATCATGACTTGGAGATAGTGATAGTAATGTTGTATTAAAGTTATGGTAACATTATTTATAAAGTGAGGCCTATGAGATCTTTACAAACCTTAAGTCTTAAAATTATATTCTTTAAAAGAAAGAGTCATATTTATCATAAAGGTAATGGTTAAAATTGTTTGAGGGATTATGATCTTATTGTTATGTACCATCCATGTAATGCTAATGTAATGATAGATGTTTTAAGTAGAAAGTTTGCGAAAAGTTTGACACATATTGATGTAAAAAAGTAACCAACAATAAAAAAGTTGGATGGATTAATAGATATCATTTAAATATGATTATAGATGGATTAATGATCTTTCATAGGCAATAGGGTGTCTATCTTGCATTAAGATTCCCCCAATGGCAAAGTTTGATGCATCTTTGTGAACTTTGAATGTGATGAGGACCTTTTTAGGTCTTACATTGAGAGGGGGAAGGGGTGAATCAGTGTGAGATACTCGCTTTTTACAAATCTTTTCAGATTAACCTCTGTGACTTATTGGAATCCATGATCCAATTTTTATCTTTTTTCTTTATGTGAGAGCGGCCATATGGATATCAATCAAACACAAGCACCTAAGAACACACTGCAATTTTTACGTGGTTTACCCACAATGTGTGATCTTATCACACTGTGGATAATTATCAATCCATCTTTGTTATCAAGAGATATAATTATGTTGTAGAAGGATCACTCCTTAACCACTTGTGGAAGGATCATTCTTTAACTACTTACAATGATCTCCTGATCACTTAACGAGTTGATCTTTCGATCATTAGAAGAGTTGATCTCTCGATCACTCAAAGGATTGATTTCCCAATCACTCTAAGGGTCTCTCACCCTTTTTCAAGCAGTATATAAACCTTTTATGTACTCTTGAGAAAGATCACTCAATGTGCACAGGTTGCTATTTCAAAAAATGGACCTTCCCCTTCCTTACTGCTAGTCTTTGCTGGTCTCTTCTCTGTAGGTTATCTTCGCTGTAGGTTCTCTCCCCCTGCTGTCTATGCTGCGTCTTTTGGCTTTGGTAAGTTTTCTCCTTTGTTGCCGGTGTTGCCTACTTTTGTCTTGGCAAGTTCCATTTCCTGCTACCGGTATTACCTTACCTGCTACTTTGGTAGGTTCTCTTCCCTTATTGTCGGTGCTGCCACTTTTGTTGCCTTGGCAAGTTGCTTCATCTGTGACCTTGGCAAGTTCTCTTCCCCTACTGTTGGTGCTTCCTGCCCTATTGTTAGGGTATGTTTTCTCCTCTATTTTTGTAAGTTGCCAGACTCGTAGTTAGGACACATTTTCTCCTCTATTGTTGTAAGTTGCCAGACTTGCTGCTAGGACACGTTTTCTTCCTTGCTATTGCAAGTTGTCAAACTTGCTGCTAGGGTATATTTTCTCCTATATTGTTGTAAGCTGTTGGACTTGCTGCCAGGATACATTTTCTTCCTTGCTACTATAAGCTGCTAGACTTGTTACCAGGACATGTTTTCTTCCCTGCTGCCAAACCTGTTGTCGGGGCACGTTTTCTCCTTTGCTATTATGAGTTGCTAGACTTGCTACTAGGGCATGTTTTCTCCTCTACTATTTCAAGCTGTTAGATTTGCTACCAGGACACGTTTTCTTCCATGTTACTGCGAGCTGTCAGACTTGTTGCCAGGGCACGTTTTCTTCCCTGTTGCTACGAGCTATCAGACCTGCTGTTGGGGCACGTTTTCTCCTTTGTAGCAGCAAGTTGCTTACCCTGCTGCCAAGCAAGTTTTCTCCTCTTATTGCAAGTTGTCGATTATGCTTGCACTTACTGCCTGCTGTTGGTTGTGCCTGCTATTGGTCGTCCTACTGCTGGTTATGCCTACACTTGTTGGTATTATTGGTTGTCCTTGCTGCTATTGCTAGTTGTCCTTGCTACTATTACTACACACCCTTGCTGCTATTGTTTGCTGTTGGTTATGCTTGCAAGCTATTGGTTTCTCCTTGCTGCCTGCCCTTATTGCTATTGCTTGTTACTAGTTGTGCTTGCAAGCTGTTAGTTTCTCCTTGGTTTGCTACCTACCCTTTCTGCTATTGTTTGCTATTAGTGCTGCAATTGCTGTTACTAGTTATGCTTGTTGTTGCACTTGCTAATACTGCTACTATTCCTGCCAGCTGCTGTACCTCTCCTTGAGTGGCTGCTATAACTTCTTCCTTGGGTGGTTGTTACAACTCCTCCTTTTGGTTTGGTTGACTGCTGCCTTCTTCTTTCTTTGGTTGGGCTGCTATACACCTTCTTCTTTGGTTTGTTGTGGCTGTTACACGCCCTTTCCTCTGGTTTGGTTTGGTTGTTACACACCTTCTTCTCTAGTTTGGTATGGTTATTGCACGCCTTCTTCTTTGGTTTGGTGTGGTTGCTACATGCCTTTTCCTTTGGTTTGGTATGGCTATTGCACGTCTCCTTTGCTAGTTTGGTGTGGCTGTCGACTATTACACCTTGTTCTCCCTTTGGTAAGGCTATCTTTTTCTTTTCCTTTTAGTGTGGCTATTAATTGTTGCAACTCCTCTTTTGATTAATGTGGTTGCCTCTTTCTTTTGTGGTTGCTTTCACCTTTTTTTGGTTAGTTACTATTGCAACTCCCCTGGTCAGCTGCTTCTCTCCTTGGTGGTACCCTTTTTTGCCTTGGCCGGTCACCTTTTTCTTTGGTGGCTACCTCTCTTTTTACCACTTAACCTCTCATCGGCTTTAGGTTTACTGTTCACCTTTACAGCCCTTGCTATTCTTTCTCAAATTTTTGCAGCATACATCTTCTTTGAAAGATGCATGGGTGTATTTATAGAGCATTAAGATTAGGGTTGCACACTCTTCAACAGTCAGTATTGATTCCCAAGTGTTGCCCTACAATCAATGACCATATTTAATTCATAAAATTTAGGGTCAATGGTTAACATTGACTTCCTAAAATTTAGGGTTAATAGTTAAGGGTCAATGGTCAAGTTGACCTTTAAAATTTAGGATCGACAGTGGACATTGACTCATTGACTTTAGGGTTAACCTGCCATCAACAGTTTTTCCCAACGACCTCTTTTCATCTCAACAGCATTTATAATATCAAATCAACACATACAACTATGTGATATGGTGTTGACAACAAATCTAACATTAGCCATCAAAGATAGGCTCAACAATCTCCCTTTTTGGATTTGTTGGCAACACATTAAATTCAACAATAGCAATGCACATATAACAACCTTTGACATTCATAACTCCTTCTGAAACATGTATCTCTTTTAACTAGGAATAATCTTTAACTCCTCCCTTTTAATTAATATATACTCTTTTTGGATTTATGCAAAATATCTCCCCTTTTGACAACAAATCTACAGAATAATCGAACAGGGAAGGGAAGAAGGGTTGGAGGCATACCTTAGCCTATAAGAGGTGGTTGAGTATTTAAGTTCAGCCTCTTTTGTCCAAGATGTCCCAATCTTCTATGCCATAACAAATTCTCATCTTTAGTGCTTATGTAGCATGTGTTGTTGCTTTTAGAAACTTGGTATAAGTTTCTATTTGTTCTTTCTCTCTTAGTAAAAATAGCATTATTACTTAATCTTTTTACTGTGCAGCCACTCTTGCTGAAAGTGACTTTATGTCTATTATCACAAAGCTAGCTAACACTGATGAGATTGTGTTTTAGCCCTTCAACATAAAGCACTTTCTTGGATTTTAGTTTTTCTGCACCAATTTCAGCAGCACCAATACCTTGAATCTTTAAGGCACCATTATTGCCAAATGTGACTAACATTCCATCATATTTTGCTACTCCCTTTAACATCTTGAAGTCTCTTGTCATGTGTGAAGAGCAACCACTATCTAGGATCTATGGCTTTTCTTTCTTGGAAGCTTTTAAGGCTACTTCCACAACTATAGTTGTTTCTCTTCCTTTTCTTCTTTTTTGGCTGAATGTAGGAGCATGTGTAGGTGTTCTCCTTTGCACTCATTAACCAGGTAGTAATGGTTGGCCGAATGTAGAAGCGTGTATAGGTGTTCTCCTTTGCATTCTTTGACTGGGCAGCAATGTCAAGCAATCCTTAGCAATGTATCTAGCCCTTTCGCATCTTTCACAGATCTCTTCCAACAAATTAAAACTGTTTTTCAGTAGAATATGACTTCTTTTCACCTGAGATTGTCTCCTCTCTTGATAGAGTCTCTCTTTAAACTCTTGCCTCATATTCCTCTGCATTATAGGCTGAGTACTCTAGCACACATTAGCCTTCTGCCTATACTTACCACAGTTTCAACAAAATCCTTTGAATTTGGATGGGAGTCTTCACCACATCTTTCCTAATCCATTTTAGTTTGGGTTGGTTTCTCTTCTCCATCACGTCATTGTGCTTGCTTTCAGGCACAAACACAATTTTCTTCTTCTTTGCTACCTTCTCATTTGGCTTTTTGATATAGCCAAGGCCTTTCTTCCTCATGGAATGAGGTCTTTGTTTGTTTAGACATTCATCCAACTTTCTGGTAGCATCCTCCTCGATGGTATTTACTGAAGATGACTCTCCTCTCACTTCTATGGCCTGCATGAAGCTTTCTTTAAACTTCTTCAGTTCGGACTCAACCTTGTGGAGCTTGACTTGCAAAATCAGCACCTCTTGCTCATGTGCAATCACCTTAGTGCTAAGATCTTCATGTATCTTGCCTTACTCTTCCTCAAGCACAATCAACTCCTCAATTCTCTTTAAGTGCTCCTTTTCTTTTGCATCAAACTTCTTTACTTTCACCTGGAGATCAGATTCATCAATAGCAGAATTTTTATACAGCTTTATGAGATGCTTTACCTTATTTTCTAGCTTACTATTTCTGTGCAAACAGGCTTTTAATTCATTCTCAAGTTACTGAACCAACTCATCCTCATCCTCTTCTGTTGATGCCTCATCACTTAAAGATTCTTGATCATCATCTACTTGAGCAACTAGCATATCTTTTGTAGTCACATCATCAGAATCATCAACTTCTTTTGGATCTAAAGAATTGCTTTTTCCCTTTGGCATTTGAATTTCCAACTTTAGAATAGCTGGATTGCTTTGTCCTCCTTCTTAGGACCGGCTCATCATCATCCTCACTGTTTGCCTTTTTTCTTTTTGGGCAGTCCATAGCAAAGTGCCCAATGGCTCCACAACTAAAGCACTTCAAAGATAATTTTCCCTTGTACTTCCTTTTTCCTTTCCTTATATTTTCGGTGATGTATGTTATGACTTTATTTAGTTCAATATCACCATCTTTTTCTTCAAAGTTGCTGTTGAATTCTTCTTCTTAGGTTTTAATCCTTAATTTCTTCATTACCTTGAAAGCCAGCTCCTTCTTTGCCTTAGACATCTTTTCTTTCTTCATTAGGGCTATTCTCATTTTATAAGACACTAATATGCTGTGCAAATCATTTAAGGGCAGCCTATCCAAATCTCTATCTTCTATGGAAGAGACTTTGACATTGTAAGCTTCTGGTAAGGTTTTAAGAATCTTCCTTACCACAAAAGCATCATTGATTTCCTCTCCATTGCTTCTAATAGAGCACATAATTTCATTGACTCTTGTGAAGAAGACATCCATAGATTTATTATTCTGTATCTTTATGTCTTCAAATTTGCTCCTCTAGATTTGTAGCTTGGCTTCCTTCATAACTTTGTCTCCTTCATAAATGTTCTTCAATTTGTTTTAGAATTGTTTGGCTATGTTGCACCCCATCATTTTGGTGAATTCTTTGTTTGACAAGGAGGCATATCAGGCATTTCTCGCCTTTCCATCATACTCCAAATTCTTCTTATCAACAAGTGTTATAAGATCACCTTCAGTAATAGGGATGAAGCCACTAATAGTAGACTCAAACACATCAAGACTAAGTGACATCAAATATGAGAGCATTCTATTCTTCCATAACTAATAATTTTGTCCATCAAAAGTGGGAATGCCTTTATTATTAACACTATTTAAGCTATCCATAATATCAATTAGCAATAGAGGTAAAAATTCACAACAGCAACAAACAACTTCAGATCAAAGCAAGCAAATTAGATCAACATAGGAAACCAGGCTTTGATACCACTTGATGAGGACCTTTTTAGGTATCATATTGAGAGGGGGAAGGGGTGAATTAGTGTGAGATGCTAACTTTTTACAAATCTTTCCAGATTAATCTCTGTGACTTGTTAGAATCCATGATCCAATTTTTATCTTTCTTTTTTATGTGAGAGCGGCCATATGGATATCAATTAAATATAAGCACCCAAGAACACATGGCAATTTTTATGTGGTTCACCCACAATGTGTAAGCTATGTCCACAATGTGACAGTCACTCCTAAATTACACAATCCATTCTTGTTATCAAAAGATACAATTATGTTGTGGAAGGATCACTCCTTAACCACTTATAATGATCTCTCGATCACTAAAAAAGTTGATCTTCCGATCACTCTATGGTTTGATCTTTCGATCACTAGATGAGTTGATCTCTCGATCACTCTAAGGGTCTCCCACCCTTTTTCAAGCTGTACATAAAAGGTTTATAATGAAAACTTTCCTGAGATAGATCACTCAATATGCATAGGCTGCTGTTGCAGAAAATGGATCTTCTTTTTCCTCACTGTTGGTCTTTGCTTAGGCTTTGCCAGTCTCTTCTCTACAGGTTATCTTTGCTACAAGTTCTCTCCCCCTACTACAGGTGCTGCCTCCTTTAGCCTAGGTAGGTTTTCTCCTCTATTGTCGGTGTTGCCTACTTCTGACTTGGCAGGTTCCTTTTCCTGCTACTGGTGCTACCTCACCTGTTGCCTTGGCAGGATCTCTTCCCTTGCTGCTGGTACTACTTGCCTTGCTGTTGAGCCCACCTTTAATGGCTAATGTTGGATTTGTTGTTAACACCATCTCACATAGTTATATATGTTGATTTGATGTTATGAATACAATTAAGATGTAGTAAGGTCATTGGGAGAAACTGGTGATGACAGGTTAACCCTGGTGTTGAGGAGTCAATGTTGACTATGACCCTAAATTTTAGGGGTCAAAATTGACCATTGACCATTGACCATTGAACATAAATTTTAGGAAGTCAATGTTGACAATTGACTCTAAATTTAGGACTCAAATCTAGCCGTTAATTGTAGGGAAGTCAATGTGGGAATTAACAATGACTGTTGATGATCGTGTATCCCTAATCCTAAGGCTCTATAAATAACCGTAGGTGTCTTGCAAAAAGAAAAGAGGGGTTGCAGAAAATTGAATGAATGACAAAGGTAAGACAGTCGACCAAGGAGAGAAAGAAAAAGGTAGCAAAGTAACCAGCCAAGGAGAAAAAGAAAGAGGATAAGGCAGCTACTAGCTAAGGAGAGAAAGAAAGAAGGCAAGGCTGCCGGCCAAGGACAGTGCAGTAGCCAGCAAGGAGAGGCAGCAAGGCAACTGGCCAAGGAGAGTGCAGCAAGGCAGCTGGCCAAGGAGAGTGCAGCAAGGTGTTGTTGGCCAAGGAGGAAAAGTAAGAGAGCAAGGTAGTCGGCCACCACACCTGCAAAACCTTTACCAAGACAGTAGTCGTACTAGCAAACCCTTACTAGGGCAGTAGCCGGCACCAGCAAATCCTCACCAAGGCAGCAACCGCACTAGCAAACCAACAAAGCAGCCAAGGAAGACAAACTAGAAGGAGGTAGCAACAGCTTGTGAGTCCAGTAGGAGGTGGAGTAGTAGCATAAGGATCCTGCACTAGCAACCGACGTGCAGCAATAGGTGGTACACCTGCAAACAGTAGCAGCGACATGAGAAAACAACTGTAGTGTGCATGGATAGCAACAGTGACACAAGAAGACGAGTTGTAATGTGCAGGGATAGCAATAGCGGCATGAGAAAACAGTTGCAACGTACAAGGATAGCAGCAGTGGCGTAAGAAGACAACTGTAGCACACGCGGATAGCCGCAGTGACGTGAGTAGTCAACAGTAGCATGGGTTGATAGCAGCAACAAGGTGATCAGACAGCAACAGCCTGGGCGAATAGTAGCAGCGATGCGAGTGTGGACAGCAACAGCAACATGTGCGGACAGCATTAGTAGCATGCACGAACAGCATTAGCAGCGAGCACAGACAGCAGTGGCACCACACGTGGATGGCAGGAGCAACGCACACGAACAGTAGCAGTAGCGCATGCGGACAGTAGTAGCAACGTGTGCAAACAACATTAGTAGTGCGCATAGACAGCAGTGGCACCATACGCCAATGGTAGGAGCAGTGCACATGAATAATAGTGGCAGCCTGCATAGACAATAGCAGCAGCGCCTATGAATAGTATTAGCAGCGCACACAGACAGCAGCAGCACCACGTGCGGATGGCAGGAGCATTACCTATGTACAGCAGCAACAATGTGTGCGGACAGCAACGACAACACTTACAGACATTGCAAGCAACACTGGCAGCGGGTGAGACAACACCGACAATAAAGGAATGAGAAGATCCATATTTTGCTCTAACTGTCTGTACACATTGAGTGAATGTTCTCTAGTAATGGTTTTACCATAAACTTTTGATAAATTTGTTGAAAAACAGGGTGAGATACCCTTGGAGTGATCAGGAGATCATTGTAAATGGTCGAGGAGTAGTCCTTCCACAAGTGGTAAAGGAGTGATCCTTCCACAACATTATTGTATCCTTTAATAGCAAGAGTGTTAACAGCAAGGGCATCCCTACTTTTGATGGATAGAATTATCACTTATGGAAGAATAAAATGCTCTCATATTTGATGTCTTTTGGTCTTGATGTATTTAAGTCTACTGTTAGTGGCTTTATCCCTGTTGCTGAAGGTGATTCTATGATGCTAGTTGATAAGAAAAACTTAAAGTGTGATGGAAAGGCAAGAAATGCCTTATACGCCTCCTTGTTAGATAAAGAATTCACCAAGATGATAAGGTACAACATAGCCAAGCAAATCTAGCACAAACTGAAGAACATCTATGAAGGAGACAAGGTTGTGAAGGAAGCCAAGCTACAAATATGGAGGAGTAGATTTAAAGACATAAAGATGCATAATGATGAGACTGTGGATGCATTCTTCACAAGAGTTAACGAAATTGTATACTTCATCAAAGGCTATGGAGAGGAGATCCACAGTGCTACTATGGTAAGGAAAATACTTAGAACCTTGCTGAAAGCTTACAACGCCAAAGTCTTTTCCATAGAAGATAGATATCTGGATAAGTTACCCTTAGATGACCTGCACAACATATTGGTGGCTTATGAAATGAGAATAGTCCCAATGAAGAAAGACAAGAAGTCTAAGGTGAAAAGGAGCTGGCTTTCAAGGCAATAAGGAAATTAAAGATTAAAGACCAAGAAGAGGAGTTTGATAGTAGCTCTGAAGAAGAGAAAGGTGGTATTAAGCTGGATGAAGTCATTGAAGAATTTAGAGAAAAGAATTGTGATCTTTTTCTTCTTGTTCTTGTACCAAGATTACAAAGCTATTTATAGGACTTACACAAATACTAATTAGGAAAAACAGATCTGTAAAATACTACTATAATCCCACAAATTAAGGGATACTAAGAAATCATTTCTTAATTAATTATTTACAATTATTTCCTAATAATTAGGACCCACAAAATCAGGAATGAATATTACTAATAATCAGATCCTAAAAATCAGGATAATTCAACACTCCCCCTCAAGCTGAGGAATAGATGTCTTCCATTCCCAGCTTGGAGATTATTTCATGAAAGATCCCGCCATTAAGTCCTTTGGTTAGCATATCACCTAATTGATCTCCAGAAGGTATGTAGGACATGCAGATCAACCCCTCTTCTACCTTTTCTTTGATGAAATGCTTGTCAATTTCAATATGCTTCATCCTATCATGTTGTACGGGATTATGAGCAATATCAATTGTTGATTTATTGTCACAATACAGCTTCATAGGACCCTCCCACTTGATTTTCAAGTCTTGTAGGATGATTTTAAGCCATAATAGCTCACATATTCCTTGGGCCATTGCTCGAAATTCTGATTCAGCACTTAATCTTGCAACTACATTCTGTTTTTTACTCCGCCAAGTTACTAAATTTCCGCCAAGAAAAGTGCAATAACCAGATGTTGACCTTCTATCCACCATGGATCCTGTATAGTCAGCATCAGTATAAGCTTGCAGCACCAATTCTTGATTTCTCCTGAATAGGACTCCTTTTCTAGGACTTCCTTTTAAATAATGTAGCACTCAATTGATAGCTTGTAAGTGTGATTCTCTTGGGTCATGCATAAATTGACTAATCACACTTACTGAATAGGCAATATCAGGCCTAGTATGAGCCAAATAGATGAGTTTCCCGACCAATTTTTGATACATTTCTCGATCTACAGTAGTTTCTTCCTTCGCATCCCCAAGCATTTTATTAGGCTCAATAAGTGTGGCTACTGGTTTACAACCAAGTTTTCCAGTTTCCCTCAAGAGATCAATCACATACTTCTATTGTGAGACAAAAATTCCTTGTTTAGAGTAGGAAACTTCAATGCCAAGAAAGTATTTAAGTCTTCTTAGCTCTTTTATTTCAAACTCTTTAATCAAACACTGCTTTAACTGTTGTTTCTCCTCATCATCGTCACCTATGACTATAATATCATCAACGTACATTAGATGTGCTGTCACCTTCCCTTTTACCGAATGCTTAATGAAAAGGGTATGATCACCTTGGCTTTGTTTGTAGCCTGAAGCTTTCATAACTCTGGAAAATCTCCCAAACCAGGCTCTAGGTGATTGCTTGAGCCCATATAGTGCTTTCCGTAATCTACATGCTTTACTTGTTGTCTTTTCTCCTTCAAATCCCAGTGGAATACTCATGTAAATCTCCTCTTCTAGGTCTCCATGGAAGAATGCATTCTTCACATCATATTGTTGAAGTTGCCAATTAAAATGAGCCGCCAAAGAGAGTAAAATCCTCACCGTGTTCATCTTTGCCACTGGAGCAAATGTCTCTTGATAATCTACTCCATAACTCTGAGTATAACCCTTTGCCACCAATTGCGCTTTATATCTTTCAAGAGAACCATCAGCTTTATATTTCAAGGTAAAAACCCATTTGCAGCCCACAAGATTCTTTCCCTTAGGTTTTTCGACAATCTCCCAAGTTTGGTTTTTTTCTAGTGCATCCATTTCTTCTCTCATTGCATTCCTCCATTCTTCTTTAGACAATGCCTCAGATAAAGTACTTGGAATAGAAAAGGTGTTTAGACTCACAATGAAATTTTTATGAGATGGTGATAGGTGGTCAAGTGACACATAATGAGATAGTGGATATAGGGGTCGCTTTGTGCACTTTCTAGTACCTTTTCTAACAGCAATGGGAAGATGCAAGTCATTTTCTGGCATGTCAATTGATTGTTTATGCAAAGGAGAGTCGGAACTTATCGGAAATTCATTTGCAAAACCTAGATGGAAATCTTGAACTTGTGTTTGGTCTGGAATTGCTATCTTTCTTGAGTATACCTGAGAAAATCTCATAGAGTCATGAATATGGGGAGATATGGAAGTGGATTCTTGTTTTGGAATAGGCTCAATTGTAGAGGGTGAGTCTAGGATTGAAGTGGCACGAACTGATTTAGGAGGGGCCCGTTGATCAGAGTTAGAGGTTGATTGGTCAGGAGTTGATTGATCAGGGATTGGTTGATCACAAGTGGGAATTTGGATTGGAAGATTATTAGGAGGTAAGTCAAGATTAAGGTCATCAACTAATGACTTCTCCCCTTGAAGATAAGACTATGGAAAGTAAGGTTTATTTTCTACAAATGTGACATCAACTGATATATAGGTCTTTCGAGAAGGAGGATGATAACATTTATATCCCTTTTGTGTAGAGGAGTAACCAAGAAAGACACACTTGATTGCTCTAGGATCTAGTTTTCCCCTTTACTGATTATGAACATGTACAAATAAGGTGCAACTGAAGATTCTAGGTATAAGATTATTTGTTGTCCTAAAATGGGGATAAAAGCTAGAAAGAACTGTCATATGAGTTTTGAAATCTAATACTCTTGATGGCAACCTATTAATTATATATGTAGATGTAAGGACAGCTTCCCCCCAATAAGACTTAGGGACATTTCCATGAAACAACAATGCTCGAGTAGTGTTGAGCAAATGACCATTTTTTCTTTCAGCCACCCCATTTTGTTGTGGGGTGTTTACACAAGATGACTCATGGATGATCCCTTCCTTTTGGAAGTAGGTTGACAAGATCTGATTAAAGTAATCTCCAGCATTATCTGATCTAAAGTTCTTAATTTTAACCCCAAATTGATTTTGAATCATAGAATTAAAATTAGGATTAATACTACTTACATCAGATTTGTGTTTGAGTAAAAATATCCATGTGACCCTAGTGCAATCATCGATTAGAGAAACGAATCATCGAGCTCCTGAGATATTTGGAATTGTGGAGGGTCCCCAAATATCACTGTGAATCAAATCAAAAGGGTGAGAACTTCTTTTATTGTTTATAGGAAAAGATACACGAGTGTGCTTAGCAAATTCACAAGTATCACAATGGAATTGACTCATATCTAATCCTTTAAACAAAGAAGGAAACATGACATTTAAGACACGAAAAGATGGATGACCAAAATGAAAATGATAAAGCCAAATGACATCCTTATTTGAAGCACTAAGAAATGATAAGGGTGAATTGTTCATGACTTTCTTTGAAATCCTTGGCATCTCAAGGTAGTACAGCCCATTCCTTTCCTTAGCAAGTCCAATCTTCTTCTCCGAATCCTGTTCCTGAAAAATACAGTAGGTAGGGTAAAACATTGCATAACATTTGAGGTCATTAGTGAGCCTTTTTATGGAAATTAGGTTGGCTGATAGTTTCGGCACATGGAGAACATCTTTTAGAATGACAATAGGTGTAATATAGATATCACCAACCCCTGCAACAGTAGCCATAGAACCATCTGCCACCACTATTTTCCTATTGCTTGGATATGGAGTATTGGTAATGAAAAAATGTGTAGTATGAGTCATGTGATCAGTGGCACCTGAGTCTATTATCCAAACTTCACTTGAAAGTTTTTCTGAGGCATTTAGACTAAAAGAGAATGGGGACTTACCTGAGAGTGCTAAGGAACATACGCCAAAGGGTTTATCCAGAGACCCTAAAAGCCCTTTAATTTTTTCTATTTCTTCACCGCTGAAGGATTCTTTCACCTGTCCTTCATTGTGATTGATTTGTTGGATGGTGTGTTCAATTAGATTAGCTTGGGGCCTTGGCTGTCCTCCTTTGTTTCCCCACTCTCGGCTTAAGGTTGCTGGTTTCCCATTGTTGGGGTTCTCATTTTGACCCGAAGTATCTCCAATTAGTTTTGTCGTACACATGGTAATTCCAGGTACAAAGAACGTACTTGGAAAGGAAGGGCAAAAAATTGAGACAAGTTTAAAAGTGAAGAGAGAAAAAATATTGCTAAAGAGATCACAATAATGATAGTTGTTATCAAATAATTAAGGACAAAGACAAACCCAGCAATGAAGGCTGTGATTGAAAGATTATCGCATCAATGAAGGATGCACTACAACCCTAGTCCAGAAAAATAAGCCTATAGCTCTGATACCATGAAGAATTTAGAGAAAAGAATTGTGGTCTTTTTCTTCTTGTTCTTATACCAAGATTACAAAGCTATTTATAGGACTTACACAAATACTAATTAGGAAAAACAGATCTGTAAAATACTACTATAATCCCACAAATCAAGGGATACTAAGAAATCATTTCCTAATTAATTATTTACAGTTATTTCCTAATAATTAGGACCCATAAAATCAGGAATGAATATTCCTAATAATCAGATCCTAAAAATCAGGATAATTCAATAGTTATGACATACATCACCAAGAACTTGAGGAAAGAAAAAGGGAAATACAAGGGAAAATTACCCTCAAAGGATTGATCTCGCGATCACTTTAAGGGTCCCCCACCCTTTTTCAAGCAGTACATAAAAGGTTTATAATGAAAACTTTTCTGAGAAAGATCATTTAATGTGCATAGGTTGTTGTTGTAGAAAATGGATCTTTTCCTTCCTCATTGTTGGTCTTTGCTCAGGCTTTGCTGGTCTCTTCTCTGTAAGTTATCTCCGCTGCAAGTTCTCTCCCCCTGCTGCCGATGCTACCTCTTTCGGCCTTGGCAGGTTTTCTCTTCTGTTGCTGATACTGCCTACTTTTATTTTGGTAGGTTCCTTTTCTTGCTGTTGGTGCTATCTCACTTACTGCCTTGGTAGGTTGCCTCACCTGTTACCTTGATAGGTTCTCTTCCCCTACTACCGATACTACCTACCCTGCTGTTGAGCCCACCTTTGATGACTAATGTTGGATTTGTTATTAACACCATCTCATACAGTTATATGTGTTAATTTGATGTTATAAATGCCATTGAGATGTAGTGAGGTCATTGGGAGAAACCGGTGATGACAAGTTAACCCTGGTGTTAAAGAGTCAATGTTAATCGTGACCCTAAATTTTAGAGGTTAAGATTGATTGTTGATTTTTGACCATTGATTCTAGATTTTAGGAAGTCAATGTTGACCATTGACTCTAAATTTTAGAACTCAAATCTAGCTGTTAATTATAAGGCAATATGTGGGAATTAATGATGACCATTAATGATCATGTAGCCATAATTCCAAGGCTCTATAAATAACCATAGGTGCCTTGCAATAAGAAAAGAAGGGCTGTAGAAAATTGATTGAACGACAAAGGCAAGGTAGCCAGCTAAGGAGAAAAAGTTAAAGGTAGCAAAGTAGCTGGCCAAGGAGAGTGCAACAGCCACCAAGGAAAAGCAATAAGGTACAACCAGTCAAGGAGGAAAAGAAAGAGAGCAAGGTAGCCAGCCACCACACCAACAAAACCCTAACTAAGATAGCAGTTGTATCAACAAACCCTTACCAAGGCAACAGTTGGCACCAGCAAATCCTAACCAAGGCAACAACTGTACCAACAATAAAGTAGCCAAGGAAGACAAATCAGAAGGAGGCAGTAGTAGCCTGTCAGTCCAGCAGGAGATGGAGTAGTAGCATAAAGGTCCTATACCAGTAACCAATATGCAGCAATAAGTGGTGCACTTGCAAATAGCAGCAGTTACATGAGAAAATAGTTGTAGTGCGCGCGGATAGCAATAGCAATGTGAGAAGATAGCTGCAGCGTGCGGGGATAATAGCAGTAGTGCGAGAAAATAGTTGCAGCGACATGAGAAGACAATTGCAACGTGCGCAAATAACAGCATTGGCGTGAGTTGTCAACAGTAGCACGGGTTGATAGCAGTAGCGGGGTGATCAGACAACAACAGCTTGGGCGGATAGTAGCAGTGGTGTGAGTAGACAGCTGCAGCACATTTGTATAGTAGGAACACACATGCAGACAGCAATAATGCGTTCAGAAAAAAGCAACAGCGCCCGTGGATAGCAAGAGTAGCACGCACAGATAGCAAGAACAGCGTGTGCGGACAGTAGGAGCAGCGTATGTGGAGTGTGTACAGATAGTAGTAGCAACATAAGTGGACAATAGCAGTTGCCTGTGCGAATAGCAGGAGCAGCGTACATGATAGCAGCAGTAGCACGTATGGATAGCATAGCAGAATGTAGGGACAACAACGGTAATGCATATGGACAACATGAGCATCGTATGTAGGCAGCACCTGTAGCAAAGGAAGGAGAAGATCCATATTCTACTTTTGCAGTCTGTACACATTGAATGTGTTGAGTCCATCTTTAATGACTAATGTTGGATTTATTGTCAACACCATCTCACACGGTTATATATGTTGATTTGATATTATGAATGCCGTTGAGGAGTCAACGTTAACTGTGACCTTAAATTTTAGGGGTTAAGATTAACCGTTGACCATTGACCCTAAATTTTTGGAAGTCAATTTTGGCCATGGATCCTAAATTTTAGGAATCAAATCCAGCCATTGATTAAAGGGCAATATGTTTAAATTAACAATGACCATTGATGATCGTGTAGCCCTAATCTCAAGGCCTTATAAATACTCCTATACATCTTGCAAGAAGGGTGTGTGTTACAGAAAATTGAGAGAGCTAGCCAAAGAGAGGTGAGCGGTAAACCTAGGGAACAAGAGAGATAAATGGCAAAGAGGAGGCAGCCACCAAGCAAGGTGCAACTAGCCAAGAAGGAGAGAAAAAAAGCAAGGGGTAGCCAGCCAAGGAGAGTGTAGTAGCCACCAAAGAGAGAAGGCAAGGCAGCCAAGTAAGGAGAGGAAGAAAAAAGGCAAGGCAAATGGCCAAGGAGAGAGCAGTAGCCACTAAGGAAAGAAAGCAAGGCAGCTGACCAAGGAGAGAAAGAAAGAAGGAGCAGCTGCTAGTAGGTAGTGGAGTAGCAGCTAGTAGAAGGTGGAGTAGCATCTGGCAGGAGGTGGAGCAATAGTTGACAGGTGGTGGAGTAGCAACAGAAGGCTTCCCTACACCAATAACACGTCCAAGAGGGTATACCAGCACCAACAGCATGTTCCTACACATCCAGGAGGGTATATCAGTAGTAGCAGCACGTCCTTGCATGTCTAGGAGGGTATACCAACACCAGCAACACCTCAGGAGGCTTCCTAGCAGCAGAAGCACGCCTGGGAATCAAGTGAAAGATCAGAATGTGCAATAGCAGGTTCGAGACTCAACCAACAAACCAGCAGCAATGTGAGAAAATAGCTACAATGTGTGGAGATAGTAGTAGTGGCACGAGAAAACAGCTACAACGCGTGGAGAGAACAGCAGCGGTAGGAGAAAATGATAAAAGTGTGCAGGGAGAGCAATAGTAGCACAAGAAAACAGCTGTAGTGCGTAGCGATAGTAGTAGCAGCATGAGAAATCAGTAGTAGCATGCGTGGATAACAACAGCGGCGCGTGTAGATAGTAGGCACAGCGTGTGCGAACAGCAGGCACAACACATGCGGACAGTAGGCATAGCGTGTGCAAATAATAGGCACAATTGCGCAAATAGCAGGCACAGCGTGTGCGAACAGTAGGCGTAGCTTGTAAGGATAGTGGGCGTATAGTGCGTATGGACGATAGCAGCGATGCACATGGATGATAGAAGTAGTGCGTATGGACAGCAGCATGCGTGTGAATAGCGGCCACAGTGTGCATGCACAGCATTAACAGCGTGTGCAAACAACGCAAACAATAGCAGCACCGTGTACGGACAACATTAGGAGTGTGTGTGAATAGCAGCAACAGTGCATACAAACAACATTAATAGCACACATAGACAACAGCGGATAGACGTGATAGTGTGTATGGAAAACATTAACAACGTGTGCAGACAGCAGTGGCAGCGTGTATAGACAGCATTAGCAACGCATACGGACAGCAACAGCAGCTTGTGCACGTGCAGACAGCAATAGCAACATGTGTGGACAGTGATAGTAGCGTGTGTGGATAGTGACAGCAACGCGTGTCGGTAGTAGGTTCGACAGCTTGTAGTAGTAGGAGGAGAAAGCATGCCCAACAGTAATTCCAATAGCCGAGGAGAAAATGTGCCCGACAACAGAGAAGAGATCTTACCAAGGTAGCAGGTGAGGCAGCACTGGTAGTGGATGAGACAACACCGGCAACAAAGGAAGGAGAAGATCCATATTCTACTCTAGCAGTTTGTACACATTGAGTGATCATTTTCAAGGAAAGGTTTTAATCATAAACTCTTGATAATTTGTTGAACAACAGGGTAGGATACCTTTGGAGTGATTGGGAGATCATTGTAAGTGGTTAAGGAGTGATCCTTTCACAACCAAATTGTATCCTTTAATAACAAGAGTGGATTGTGTGACTTAAGAGGGATCCTATCACACTGTGGATGTAACTCACACATTGTGGGTGAACCATATAAAAATTGCCATGTGTGCTAAGGTGCTTGTGCATTGTTTTATTTTCGTACGGTTGTGCTCACATAAAGGAGAAAGATAAACACTGGATCATCAGCTCTAACAAGCCACAGAGAGGATATCTTACATTGATTCACCCTCCCTCTTAGTGTGAGACCTACAATGATCCTCATTAAGTGGTATTAGAGCTGGTTCCTTTGTTAATCCAATTTTTTTGCTTTGAAGTGAAGTTGTGCATTGTTATGTGAGCTTTTATCTCTACTACTGCTTGAGATCATGGATAGCATGACTAGTATTAATGGCAAAGGCATCCTTACGTTTGATGGATAGAACTATCAGTTATGGAAGAATAGGATGCTCTCATATCTAATATCCCTTGGTTTTGATGTGTTTGAGTCTGTTGTTAGTGGCTTCATCCCTATTACTGAAGGTGATCCTATGACGCTAGCTGATAAGAAGAACTTGGAGTGTGATGGAAAGGCAAGAAATGCCTTTTATGCCTTCCTTTCAGATAAAGAATTTACCAAGGTGATGGGGGGCAACACTGCCAAGCAAATTTGGGATAAATTGAAGAACATCTATGAAGGAGATAAGGTTGTAAAGGAAGCTAAGCTACAAATCTAAAGGAGCAGATTTAAAGACATAAGGATGTAGAATGATGAGACTGTGGATGCATTCTTCACAAGAGTCAATGAAATTGTGTATTCCATTAGAGGCTATGGAGAGGAGATCCACAATGCGACTGTGGTAAGGAAAATACTTAGAACCTTGCCAAAAGCTTACAATGCCAAAGTCTTTTTCATAGGAGATAAAGATTTGGATAGGCTACCCTTAGATGACCTGCACAACATATTGGTGGCTTATGAAATGAGAATAGCCTTAATGTAGAAAGAAAAGAAGTCTAAGGTGGAGAAGGAGCTAGCCTTCCAGGCAATGAAGAAGTTAAAGATTAAAGACCAAGAAGAAGAATTCGATAGTAGCTCTAGAGAAAAAGATGGTGATCCTCAACTGGCTAAAGTTTTGGTGTACATCACCAACAATATGAGGAAAGGAAAAGGGAAGTACAAGGGAAAACTACCCTTGAAGTGCTTCAACTATGAAGACATAGGGCATTTTGCCATAGACTGCCTAAAGAGAATAGAAGCAAGCAGTGATGATGATGATGAGCCTACCCCAAGGTGGAGAACAAAGAAATCCAACTATCTTAAAGCTAGAAATTCAACTGCTAAAGGGAAAAGTCATTTCTTTATATCCAAGAGAATAAATTATTTAAGTAAGTTGGATAAAGAGGATTCTGAAGAAGAAGTTGATGATGATTTTGATGATGATGTTGTAAAGGATGTGCTGGTCACTCAAGTAGATGATGACAAAGAATCTTCAAGTAAGGAGGAATCAACAGAAGAGAAAGAGGATGAGTTGTAGCAACTTAAGAATGAGTTGAGAGCTTGTTTGTGAAAAAATAGCAAATTGGAAAAAGAGGTAAAGCATCTCAAGAAGCTGTATGAAAATTCTATTGTTAATGAATCTAATTTCCAGGTGAAAGAAAAATAGTTTGAAGGAAAAAAAGAGGAGTACTTGGAGAGAATTGAGGAGCTGATTGTACTTGAGGTTGAACAAGGCAAGATATACAAAGATCTTGGTGTTAAGATGATTGCACAAGAGCAAGAGGTGCTAATTTTGCAAGCTAAGCTTCACAAGGCTGAGTCCAAGCCAAAGAAGTATGAAGAAAGCTTTATGCAGGCCATAGAAATGAAAGGAGAGTCATCATTAGCAAGTACCATCAAGGAGGATGCTACCAGAAAGTTGGATGAGTGTTTAAGCAATCAAAGACCTTATTTCATGGGAAAGAAAGGACTTGGATACATTGAGAAGTTGAGTGAGAAGGTAGAAGAAAAGAAAAAAATTATGTTTGTGCCCGAAAGCAAGCACAATGATGTGATGGAGAAATGAGACCAACCTAAGTTAAAATGGGTTTGGAAAGAAGTGGTGGAGACTTTAATCCACAGGAGACAAACTATCAAAGATGGAGAGAAGGTTGCCATACCAGCTGCTAAAAAAAGAAAACATGGACTTGGTAAGAGAAGTAAATCCAGGTTTAGTGGATTCTGCTTGAGCTATGGTAAATATGGGCACAAGGCTAATACTTGTTGGAATATTTGGTCTATAATAAAGAGGAATGTGAGGTAGGAGTTTAGGGGGAGACTTTGTCAAGAAAGGAGAAAGTCTCAGGTGGAAAGAAGTCATATTCCACTAAGAAACAATTTTGATTTGTTGGGAGAGATTTGTGGAAGATGTGAAAGGGTTGGACATACTACTGAGGATTGCTTGACATTGCTGCCCGATCAAGAAGTGCAAAGGAGAACACACCAACCATTGTCACCTAGTCAAAGAGTGGAAAAGAGAACACCTATATATGCTCCCATGTTCGGCCAAAAAAGAAGAAGAGGAAGAGAAACGTCTATCGTTGTGGAAGTAGCTTTAAAAGCTTTTAAGAAAGAAAAACCATGGATCTTAGATAGTGTCTACTCTTCATACATGACAGGAGACTCCAAGATGTTGAAGGGAGTAGCAAAATATGATGGAGGGTCCGTCAGATTTGGTAATGATAGTGCCTTAAAGATTCAAGGTATCGGTGCTGCTGAAATTGGTATAGAAAAGTTGAAATCAAAGAAAGTGCTTTAAGTTTAAGGGCTAAAACATAATCTTATCAGTATTAGCTAGTTGTGTAATGATAGACATGATGTTACTTTCAACAAGAGTGACTGCACAGTAAAGAGATTAAGAGATGGTGTTGTTTTTATTAAGGGTGAAAGAACAAATGGAAATTTATATCAAGTTTCCAAAAGCAAAAACACATGCTACTTGAGCACTAAAGATGAGAATTTGTTGTGGCATGGAAGATTGGGATATCTTGGACAAAAAGGGCTAAACAAGTTGTCCAAAAATAAAGCTGTGAAAGATGTATCTAAGCTGAGTAGAGAAAGAAATGCAATTTGTAGTCAATACCGTCAACAAGAGATGCATGGTTCAAGGGGAGCTATGAATGATTTTTTGAAAGATGTTGTGCATGGTTGGATTTAATGTGTTGCTAATAAATCCAAAGGGGGAGATTGTCGAGTCTATCTTTAATGACTAATGTTGGATTTGTTGTCAATACCGTCTTACATAGTTATATGTGTTGATTTGCTATTATGAATGTCGTCAAGATATAGTGAGGTCATTGGGAGAAACCGGTAACGCCAAGTCAACCCTGGCATTGAGGAGTCAATGTTGACCATGACCCTAAATTTTAGGGGTCAAGATTGACTGTTGACCTTAAATTTTAGGAAGTCAATGTTGACCATTGACCCTAAATTTTAGGAATCAAATCCGATCATTGATTGAAGGGCAACATGTGGGAATTAACGATGACTGTTGATGATCGTGTAGCCCTGATCTCAAGGCTCTATAAATACCCCTATGTGTCTTGCAAGAAGGGTGTGTGCTGCAGAAAATTGAGAGAGCCGACCAAAGAGAGAGGTGAGCGGTAAACCTAGAGAAAAAGAGAGGTGAACGGCAAAAGAGGAGGCAACAACCAAGCGAGGGGCAACCAGCCAAGGAGAGTATAGCAACCACCAAGGAGAGAAGGTAAGGCAACCGACCAAGGAGAGGAAGAAAGAAGGCAAGATAACCAGCCAAGGGGAGAGCAGCAGCCATTAAGGAAAGAAGGCAAGACAGCCAACCAAGGAGAGTGTAGCAGCCACCAAGGAGAGAAAGAAATAAGAAGTAGCTGCCGATAGGTGGTGGAGCAGCAATTGGCAGCAGGTGGAGCAGCATTTAACATGAGGTGAAGCAGTAGCCAACATGTGGTGGAGCAGCAGCAGAAGACTTCCCTGTACCGGTAACCCGTCCAGGAGGGTATATCAGCACTAGCAACACGTTCTTACATGTCTAGGAGTGTTGTTCCCACAGCCTTGTATGGGTTGTAATTGTTGTCAACCAGATTTAAGTGTGCAAGCAAAAATGGCTCATTCAAGTATTCAAGGGATGAGTTTTTCAGTAGAAAGAAAAGAGCAAGAAAAATAAATTAAGGAGGATAATGCTGAATTTTGAATGGAATAGTAATATGAAGTCAGATAGAGGGACAAGAAAGGAAATTCATTGTGGCTCCAGTAAACCCTATTAGGGTTTGCATAGAAGGGAGTATATAAACCAAGACTTATCTCTTTAATGAGAAATACACCACTAGGAGAGCAAACCAGAAACACACCACTTGGAGAGCAAACTAGAAATACACCACTGGGAGAGAAAACCAGAAACGCACCACCTGCAAGAGAAGAAATTAGAAACAGACCACCCGGAAGAGAAGATAGTAGACCTGGTATCCGTGAGACCACCTGGAAGAGAAGACAGCAGATTTGGTATCTGTGAGACCACCAGGAAGAGAAGACAATAGACCAGAATGAGAGACGTGAACCAGCAAAACCAGAAGCATGAGGCAGGTCGAGAGATGTGAACCAACAAAACTAAAAGCATGGTGCAGGCCAAGAGACGTGAAACGGCAGACCAGGAGCGTGGTGCAGGCTGAGAGACGTGAAACGACAGACCAGAAGCGTGAGGCAGTCTATAAGACATGAAACGGCCAACCAGTACCATGAGGCAGGCCGTGAGATGTGAAACGGTAGTCCTGAAGCGTGAGTGCAGGCCGTGAGACGGTGAGATGGTGAGACCAGGAGTTGGGTGAGACAACCTAGAGAAGAAATTCGGTGTAGCATTTGAGAGAACTCAACGTATTTCTAGATTTCTTCAAGAGAGGTTAGAGAGAGTTTTAGTGATCTTCCAAGCGGCAGTGAAGCAGCCTATTCAAATCAAACAGAGGCAACACAAGCTAGAAGAAGGGTAGACACAGTAAGTAACATTCTTTGTATTGTGATTGCTTTGTATTTGCAATAGTGAAAGGAGTAGAAGATTAAGACATCCATTGTAATCATAGGGAATACCACACTAGTGTTCTCAAGTATAGTGGATTGTCTCAGTAGAGGAAGCAACTTTACTACCGTGGAGTACATCACATTGACGGAACCACGTAAATCTCTTTTGTCCTTACTTTGAATTTACATTCTGTGTTTTGAATTGAGTTGTGAACGCAGCTAAAGAATCATCAAACCCATAACCTGAAGGAAGACCTAATCAAGAACAACCAATCCATTTAATAGGCAAGGTGTTTAAAAGGTAACTTTGGGGACTATTGTGACTAGTAAGTAACAATAGATTTACCTTAGATGAATTTGAGAAAGAGTTCATTTCTGAGAAGAGTTTAAAGTTGTTCACCTATAAATTAAAAAGAAGGGGTGTAATACTGATTCACCCCCTCTCTCAGTATTACAGGCTAGTAGATCTTGGTGTGAAGTAGGGAACTTTAATTGGTATCAGAGCACAGGTTCACTAGTTTGAAGCTTAACAACTTGGTGTAGTAGTTTGAAGGGTTTCAGAAGTTTTAACTTGTTCAGTATACTGAGAAATGGATGCCGGTACCAGCACCAACATTAATTACGGCAAGAAGGTTCCAATCTTCAATGGAACCAACTACCATATGTGGAGAGCGAGAATGCATGTGGTATTTGTAACCATGGGCATAAACATGGTGAAATCTGTATAGGAGGGTTTTAAGCCTCAAAAAGAAGGTAAAGATCCAACCCCAGAGGAATTAAGACAGTTTGAGATCAATGGGAAGGCCTCAAATGTCATCATTTCAACATTGATAGATGCTGAATATGCTAAACTTATGGACTACAAATCTGCTAAGGAGATATGGGACAGATTGCAGAAGGTCTATGAAGGTGATGGCAGAATGAAGGAGGCCAAACTTCAAGTTTTCAAGGAGAGATATGAATCCCTTAGAATGTAGAAGAATGAGACAGTTCAAGAGTTCTTCACTAGGGTTCTTGATGCTGTAAATGACTTTAGAAGTCAAGGGAAGAACAAGAAGGACTCATCTATTGTGAAGAAAATTCTGAAAATTCTGCCTGAGAGGTTTGCCTTAAAGGTGGCAACCATGGAGGAGAGTAGAGATCTTAATTCTATGTCACTACATGATCTCTAGTGCAATCTCATTGCATATGAGATGAGAATAAAGTCAACTAAAAGCTCCTCAACATCAAAGCTATCAAAGGAGGCAGCTTTCAAAGCTATGAGACACTTGAAGATAAGAGAAGAGGAAGAATCATCCAGTGAGGATGATGATGGTGATGAGGAAGAAAGTGAAGGTGAAGTGTTGGCTTACTTCACAAGGAAATTCAAAAGGGGGTCTAAGAAGGGAAAAGGACAGTTGTCCTTGAGATGTTATCGTTGTGGGCAGACTGGACACTTTGCTTCTCAGTGCAAAGTGAAACTTGATGATGAAGATAAGGATGGTGATGATGAGCAAAATTCAAAATGGAGAAGACCATCATTCAAGTCAAGGAAGTCTAGCAAGAAGACTGCTAACCCACAGAAAAAAAAAAAGAGGCTCATTCAAGAGTTATGTGAGCCAGACAGAAGAAGCCGATGAGGAGGATGATGTAGACTCATCAGATGAGCATGCCTTTATGGCATCAGCTCGATGTGGTAGTTCAACCTCTGAAGAGGAAGAAGAGATTGATGAAGAAGAACCAGATCTTGAAGCTGAGTTAAAAGCAGTTTCAAAGGGGATAATCAGAAGGGGCAGAACCATAAGAAGGTTGGAGGCCTATATAAAACAAGTTGAAGCAAAGATTGAGGAAGCAGAAAGTCAAAAGGATGAAACAAGGGCTGAACATATTGAATTGAAGAGAAGATTTGAAGAACAGATTAAAATATGTGAAGGCTTTACTATAGAGCTTGGCTTAAGGACTTCAACAATTGAAGAAATGGAGATAGAGTTGCTGAGACTTCAGCAACAACTCAAAAAGAGTGAAGAGAACTTGTAGAAGCTTGAAGTGGTAGGAGAAACAAGCTCTGGAAGAGAAAAGAAGAATGAAGAGAAAGTGCAGCAATTTGAGGCTACATTGCCTAAAGATAATGAGACTTTGCCACAGAAGTTGAAAGAGAAGGTTAAGTCTCAGAAAGAAAAGATTGATCAGCCAGGAACAGTGAAGGCTGAAAATAAAGAAGATTTGAAGAAGCAACCTAGGGTTGCAAACAAAAATGAAGAAAAGAAAGTCAGCCAGCAAAGGGCTACGGCTGAACAGAAGAAGGAGAAGAAGGTGACTGAAATGAAAGTCACACAAGCAAAGAAGCCACAAGCTTACCTACACAGCAAGTAATAAACCAAAAAAAACAAGTTGTGATTAGACCCAAGAAGAGGCAGTTTTAAGGTTACTGTCTTTATTGTGAAGTTTGGGGTCATAAGGCAAGTAAATGCTGGTGGAGAAGGTCAGTATATGTCTCCAACTTGAGAAGATACGATGTTGTATATAGGGGAAGACAATGCAAAATTTAAAGGAGAACACCTGTCATGAGTTCTTGCACATACTATAAAAAGCAAGGACACACTAATAAGGATTGTTGGTGAAAGCCCAAAGTAGTGGTTTCAAAGAACAAGTTTGTTATATTGGGAGACTTGGCACAGTGTGAAAGGTGCGGGCAAGATGGCCATAATGCCAAGAGATGCATGACACTTCTCCCTGAGCAAGAGAAGGCACTCAATGGCACAGTAAAACCAACTGGTATAGTCAAAGCTGAGAAAAAGGAGAAATCTATCTTCAAGCCAGTTCAAAAGAAAGAATATAGAGCTAAAAGGGAGGAGGCTAATATAGTTGAAATTGCACTAAAGGTTGAATACAAGGATAAGCAGTGGATCCTTGATGCACTTCACACATGACAGGAGACAAGAGTAAATTATCAAAGCTGAACAAGTCAAGAAAAGGCAGAGTCAAGTTTGGTAATGATGATTCACTCAAAATCAATGGTCAAGGGTCAGTAAATATTAAAAAAGGAAAGTTGAAAGATATTCTGCACATTGAAGGACTCAAATATAATCTAGCATTTGTCAGCCAACTTTGCAATGAAGACCATAAAGTGATATTCACAAAAACAGGTTGCCAAGTAAAGTGTAAGGAAGGCAATACTGTTGCAGCCGGGAAGAAAATAGCTGAAAATTTATATGTGATTGATGAGGACAAGACAAACAGCTGTTTACTTACAAAAGAAGAAGAAAATCAACGTTGGCATAGGAGGTTGGGATACTTAACACAGAAGAACATGAGGAAGCTGACCACTACTCATGCAATCAGAGACATTCCAGACCTCAAGAGAGAGAGGGAGTATGTCTGCTCAACATGCTCTAAAGGAAAACAAGTCAGAAAGCAGTATAAGACCAAAAAGTTCAGTTTTGAAGCAGTGCTTGACATTGTACATACTGATTTGTGTGGGCCGATGAGAACAAAAGGGTTGAATGGTGAGAGGTACTTCATCTTGTTTGTTGATGATTATTCCAGAAGGACCTACATCATGCACCTCAAACACAAGTCAGAAGTTTTGAAATGCTTTAAGAGATATAAAAGATTGGCTAAAAATGAGTGGAAAGAAGATCAAAGTATTGACGTCAGATCAAGGCACTGAATTCACAAATGGAGCTTTTGAAGATTACCTTGAGAAGCATGGAATTCACCATTAGATGGCAGCAGCAAGAACACCTCAATAGAACGGGGTAGTAGAGAGGAAAAATAGAGCTGTGGTTGAAATGGCAAGAACTCTACTGCTGGAATCCAAGTTTCACACAAGATTTTGGACAGTAGCAACATTTACAGCCGTGCACCTACTGAACAAAGTTTTACTAAGACCCAATATTGATAAAACTCCATATGAGCTATGGAGTGGGAAGAAGACAATAGCCAAGTATCTTAGAATCTTTGGCAGCCCATGTTTTGTGAAGAACAAGGAACAAAACTTGGGAAAATTCCATGCTAGGTTAGATGAAGGCATTTTTGTGGGATACTTAGCAAAGACAAAAGGTTATAGAGTTTTTCTACATAAACTAGGAAAAGTGGTCACTTCCAATGATGTGAGAATAGATGAAAATTGGAAAACAATGCATAATGGAGAAGCTGAGGACAGTGGAGAAGATGACTTCAAGATAGATGAAGAATCTAACCAACATGAAGAAGAGGGAAAAGGAGTAAGTTCAGACTCAGAGAAGAGTGAGTTTAAAGATGAAGAAAGAGATTCTTTTGTAACTAAGACTGTGCAAGAGAGAAAGACAAAGAAGACATGGACCAGTGCTCATCAAGGAAATTAGATGATAGGTGACCCATTAGTAGGAGTTACAATAAGAAGAAGAATTATGGGAGCTGCTGCTTTACTCTCACAAGTTGAACCTAAATCTGTTAAAGAGGCTACACAAGACAAAGCTTGGGTCAAAGCTATCAATGAGGCGTTGGATCAAATCAAGAGGAATGAAACATGGGAGCTGGTTCCAAGACCCACTAACAAGAATGTCATAGGAACAAAATGGGTGTTTAAAACAACGTTGCTTTGAGCATAGCGGAGGCTGAGTATATGGCTGCTTGTGCAGCATGTACTCAGGTGATGTGGATGTAAAGACAATTGGCCGATTTGGGTGTTGAAGTGAAGTTACCAGTGAGTGTGCTTTGTGATAATCAAAGTGCAATTGATCTCAGCAAGAATCTAGTTCAACATTCAAAGAGCAAGCATATTGACATCCGATATCACTTTATCAAGGATCAAGTGGAAGAGGGCACAATTCAGTTGGAGTAACTAAAGATCAAATTTCAGATATTCTAACTAAACCACTGTCCACAGAGCTGTTTGAAAAGCACAAAGTGAGTCTGTCTGTGCAAATGCCTCCTCAAGACTGAAGTTCAGGTAAATCCTCCATGTCTACTTTGCGGGTTTTTCAAATTTGTAATTGGTTGGCAAAGGGAGAGAGAAGCAATAGTGCAGGGGGAGCTGTTAAGGAAGGGGGAGTGCATATTTAGGGGGAGTTGTAATCCATCTACTTCTGGATTATTACTCTAAGAAGATTATGAAGGACTGCTGTATAATGAATTTTGTTGTGAGTGTTGTCAATAATTACAAAGGGGGAGATTGTTGTTCCCACAGCCTTGTATGGGTTGTAATTGTTGTCAACCAGATTTAAGTGTGCATGTAGAAGCGACTCATTCAAGCATTCAAGGGATGAGTTTTTCAGTAGAAAGAAAAGAGCAAGAAAATAAATTAAGAAGGAGGATAATGCTGAATTTTGAATGGAACAGTAATATGAAGCCACATGGAGGGGCAAGAAAGAAAACTCATCGTAGCTCCAGTAAACCCTACTAGGGTTTGCATGGAAGGGAGTATATAAACCAAGACTTATCTCTTTAATGAGAAATACACCACTGGGAGAGCAAACTAGAAATGCACCACCGGGAGAGCAAACCAGAAATACACCACCAGGAGAGCAAACAAGAAATACACCACTGGGAGAGAAAACCAAAAACGCACCACCTACAAGAGAAGAAATCAGAAACAGACCACTTGGAAGAGAAGATAGCAGAACTAGTATTCGTGAGACCACCTGGAAGAGAAGATAACAAATTTGATATCCGTGAGACCACTCGGAAGAGAAGACAACAGACCAGAACAAAAGACGTGAACCAGCAAAACCAGAAGCATGAGGCAAGC
This sequence comes from Ceriops tagal, assembly GCA_021533255.1. NCBI lineage: Eukaryota > Viridiplantae > Streptophyta > Magnoliopsida > Malpighiales > Rhizophoraceae > Ceriops > Ceriops tagal. The sequence goes on from CM038608.1 coordinate 4,673,838, forward strand.
TGAGAGATGTGAAACGCCAGACCAGAAACATAGGGCAGGCTGAGAGACATGAACCAGCAAAACCAGAAGTGTGGTGCAGGCCAAGAGACGTGAAACGGCAGACCAAGAGCGTGGTGCAGGCCAAGAGACGTGAAACGACAAACTAGAAGCGTAAGGCAATCCGTGAGACATGAAACGACTGACCAGTAGCGTGAGGTAGGTCGTGAGACGTGAAACGGCAGACTAGTAGTGTGTAGACCTGAAGCGTGAGTGCAGGCTGTGAGATGGTAAGATGGTGAGACTAGGAGTTGGGTGAGATAACCTAGAGAAGAAATTCGGTGTAGCCTTTAAGAGAGCTCAACGTATTTTCAGATTTCTTCAGGAGAGGTTTGAGAGAGTTTTGGTGATCTTCCAAGCGGCAGTAAAGCAGCCTATTCAAATCAAACAGAGGCAACACAAGTTAAAAGAAGGGTAGACACAATAAGTAACATTCTTTGTATTGTGATTGCTTTGTATTTGCAATAGTGAAAGGAGTAGAAGATTAAGACATCCATTGTAATCATAGGGAATACCACAATGGTGTTCTCAAGTATAGTGGATTGTCTCAGTAGATGAAGAATCTCTACCACCTTGGAGTATGTCACATTGACAGAACCACGTAAATCTTTTGTGTCCTTGCTTTGAATTTACATTCTGTGTTTTGAATTGAGTTGTGAACATAGCTAAAGAATCATCAAACCCATAACCTAAAGGAAGACCTAATCAAGAACAACCAATCCGTTTAATAGGTAAGGTGTCTGAAAGGTAACTTTGGGGACTATTGTGACTAGTAGGTAACAATAGATCTACCTTAGTTGAATTTGAGAAAGACTTTATTTCGAGTTTGAAGTTGTTCACCTATCAATTAAAAAGAAGGGGTGTAATACTGATTCACCCCCCTCTCAGTATTACAGACTAGTAGATCTTAGGGTGAAGTAAGGAACTTCAAGGAGAGTATACCAGTAGTAGCAGCATGTCCCTGCATGTCCAAGAGGGTATACTAGCTCTAGCAGCACCTTAGAGGCTTCCCAGTAGCAAAATCATGCTTAAGAATCAAGCAAAAAATTTGAATGTGCAGTAGCAAGTTTGGGAATCAACTAGTAAACCAATAGCGGTGTGAGAAGACAACTGCAATGCGTGGGGATAGTAGCAGTGGCACGAGAAAATAGCTACAACATGTGAGGAGAATAGTAGTGGTGCGAGAAAATGGCTACAGTGCACAAGGAGAGCAACAGTAACACGAGAAAACAATTGCAGTGCCCAAGACTTACAAGGACAAGGATGGCAAGGGAAAAAGTGTGGGAGATAGCCCCTCAATCCAGGCAAATTTTGGTTAAGGAGACCAACCTTCAATCTAGGCAAATTTTGGCCATGCAACTTTCTAAAGGTGTAAAGAAGGCACAACCCACCTTTCTTATATCCTTAAAGGATGAAAAGGATACTTCCTCATCAAATGTTCTACCTAAGGAAGTCTCTCACATCTTAGAGGAGTTTAAGGAGGTTATGCCTCCCGAATTACCTAAAAGGCTCCCACCCAAATGTGAGGTGGACTATAAGATAGAATTAGTCCCTAGTGTAAGACCACTTGTTACGGTGCTTTACCGAATGGCACCCCCCGAGTTAGAAGAACTAAGGAGGCAACTTAAGGAGCTATTAGATATGGGTTACATTTTATCATCAAAGGCTCTACATGGTGCACTCGTGCTTTTCCAAAAGAAGCATGATGGGTCACTTCGGTTATGCATCGATTATTAGGTGCTCAACAAAATAACTGTGAAGAATAAGTATCCCATTCCATTGATAGCTGATTTGTTCGATCAGTTAGGTGAAGTGTGGTGGTTCACAAAGCTGGATTTGAGATCGGGATATTACCAAGTGAGGATTGCAGAAGTAGATGAGCCAAAGACCACTTATGTTACGAGTTATGGCTCCTTTGAGTTCTTAATCATGCCCTTTGGACTTACTAATGCCCCTACCACATTCTGCACTCTTATGAATCAAGTCTTTGAGTCGTTTTTGGATAAATTTGTCATAGTGTATTTGGATGATATTGTTGTCTATAGTAAGATGTTGGACGAGAATATTAAACATTTACAAAAAGTTTTCAAAGTACTAAAAGAACATGAGTTGTATGTGAAGAGGGAGAAATGTGCCTTTGCTCAGCAAAAGGTCATATTCTTAGGGCACATCATCGGCGGATGCAAACTATGGTTGGACAAGTCTAAGGTGCAAGCGATTCATAACTGGGAACCACCAAAGAAGGTAACTGAGTTACGATCTTTTATAGGCCTCTTCAACTATTACAGAAGATTTATAAAGGGCTACTCCTCTATTGTGACTTTGCTCATTGATTTGTTGAAGAAGAATAGAACATGAAGTTGGGATGCTAAATGCCAAAGAGTGTTTGAGATGCTCAAGCAAGTGGTAGTTAATGAACTAGTGTTGGCTCTTCCCGACCACACCAAACCATATAAGGTACATATTGATGCTTCTACTTTTGCAATTGGTGGTGTTTTAATGCAAGAGGGGCATCCTATTATGTACGAGAGCCACAAGTTGAATGAAATCGAGCACCGTTATACAGTCCACGAGAAGGAGATGACTGCAGCGGTGCATTACCTATGAATTTGGAGGCATTATATGTTAGGGTTTGAATTTGTCGTAAAGACGAACAACATTGTCATAAGTTATTTTCTCAATCAAAAGAAGTTAACACCAAAGCAAGTGAGGTGGCAACCTTTCTTGGCAGAATTTGACTTTATGATGGAGTATATAAGCTGGGCAAGGCTAATTTGGTAGCCGATGCATTGAGTAGAAAGGCTGAACTAACTACCATCACAAGTCCAAACTTTCCTTTGGTAGAATAGGTAAAGGAGGGAATGAAGCATGACCCATAAGCTAAGAGTTTTAGGGAATTGGCAAGTAGTGGGAAGACACGCTGATTTTGGCTTAAAGATGGAATACTTACTACCAAAGGCAATAAAGTTTATATGCCAAAGTAGCAAGGATTGAGGAAGGCGATTATTAAGGAGTGTCATGACTCAAAATAGGTAAGACATCCGGGTATACACCGTACGTTGGCACTTGTAGAGTGAGCATATTATTGGCCATAAATGAGGGAAGACATTAAGCTCTACGTGAAGACTTGTCTTGTATGCCAACAAGACAAGGTGGAACAACACCAACTGTCGGGATTGCTGGAGCCCCTACCTATTCTGGAGAGGCCATGGGATAGTGTTTTGATGGATTTCATCACATACCTACTGAAGTCGGATGGATGTACCAATATTATGGTAGTGGTAGACCAATTTAGCAAGTATGGTGTGTTCATCTCTGTACCCTCAAAGTTTACAGCTGAAGATGCAGCATGCCTATTTTTCAAGTATATGGTCAAATACTGGGGCATCCCGAAGATGATTGTCAATGGCAGAGACACTCATTTCACCGAGAGATTTTGGATGGAGCTATTCAAGTTGATGGGATTTGAGGTCAACTTCTCCACAAGCTTTCATCCCTAAACTGATGGCCAAACAGAAAGGGTGAATGCCTTGTTGGAGCTATTCTTGAGGCATTATGTAAGTGCCAACTAGAATGATTGGACTAAGTTGATTGATATAGCCTAATTCTCATACAATCTGCAGAAAAATGAGTTAACTGGGGCTAGTCCATTCGAGGTTACTACAGGACTACAACCAATGACTCCACACACCTTAGCGGTTAGCTACAAAGGGCCTAGTCCTGTTGCATTCAAGTTTACCAAGGGTTGGCATGAGAAGTCTGACATGGCATGGGCACACTTGGCTAAAGCTACTATGCGAATGAAGAAATGGGCTGATGCTAAGAGGAGGTCCTTGGAGTTTGAGGAAGGAGATTTAGTGATGGTGAAACTCTTTCCCCATCAAAGTTGAAGGTTTGCTAGGATGCACAAGGACCTAGTAAAACGTTATGAGGGACCCTTCCCAATGGAGAAGAGGATTGGCAAGCTAGCTTACTGATTAACTTTACCATCATACCTTGAGATGTATCCAATATTCCACATAAGCTTGCTAAAGCCTTACCATCCTGACAAGGAGGAGCCAAGCAAGGGTGAATCAAAAAGAGCCCCTACAGCCATAACCAATATGCCAGATCGTGACATGGAAGACATATTGGCGCATCGTGTCATTCCAAGGTGAGGCACCCATCCAAGTCATGTTGAGTGCTTTGTTAAATTGAAAGGGTTGCCTGATAGCAAGGTAAGTTGGGAACATGAGCTAACTTTGTGGAGCAACGTGGATGTGATCGAGGCATATAAGAGGGATGCGACAAGGGCATCACTAGATTAAGTGGGGGAGAATGTCACGTGCCACGTGATTTTGCCCAAATTAAGTGACTAAAGAGGCTTATTCCAAATATCACTCCATAATTCTAGAACACCATCTAGAATCTTGTAGATAACTCCCTTATTTTTTTGTAAGACATAGAATTGTGTAGAATACTCTAGAAAGAGAATAGTGACCATTAGATCAAATGGATCCTAACCATCCATTGAAGAGGTAGTCATATATAGCCTTAGGGACCTTATTTGTAAAACACCTAAGCAATAGTGTATTTGCATTCTTGAAGCAATATAGTATTCTCCAAGTTCTCCATGCAGGGAGAGTAGCAACAGCACGAGAAATCAGCAGTAACACGCGTGGATAACAGTAGCAGTACATGTGGACAGTAGACACAGTGCGTGCGGATAGCAGGCATAGCTTGCGCAAACAACGGGCATAGCGTGTGTGGACATAGCTTGTGCGAACAGTAGGCGCACAGCACACGTGAATGATAGCAGCAATGCACGTGGACGATAGTAGCAACGCCTATGGATAGCAACACATGTGCGGACAGCAGCAATAACGCGTGCGGACAACTGCCACAACGCCTATTAGACCAGCTATCGAGACATGTTTTCTCCTCTGCTTCTACAAGCTACTAGACTTGCTGCTAGGGCATGTTTTCTCCTCTATTGTGGCAAGTTGCTAGACTTGCTACCGGGACACGTTTTCTTCCCTGTTGTTGCAAGCTACCAAACTTATTGTCGGGCCACATTTTCTTCCTTATTACTTCGAGTTGTTAGACCTGTTGTTGGGGCACATTTTCTCCCTTATAGCTACATGCTGCTTACCCTATTACCGAGCAAGTTTTCTCCTCCTACTGCAAGTTGCCAATTATGTCTGCACTTACTGGCTGTGCTTGCATTTGCTGGTTGTGTCTGCACTTGTTGCCTACTGTTGGTCATGCCTGCTACTAGTCGTGCTTGCACTTGCTGGTATTGCTAACTGAAGTTCTCGACTTCTCCCTAGGGTCTACTAGTTTGTGATACTTAGAGAGGGGGGGTGAATCAGTATTACCACAATTCGCAATTCGCAGGAAAGTAAACAACTTCAACCTCTTCTTAAAAGCAAACTCTTTCTCAGACTTGACTAAGGTAGATCTATTGCTACCTGTTAATCACAATAGTTCCCAAAGTCACCTTTCAGACACCTTGCCTAATAAACAATTCAGATGTTCTTGTTTAGGTCTTCGTTAGGTTATGGGTTGGCTGATACTTTAGCTATGTTCACAACTCAATTCAAAACACAGAACGTAAAGCAAATTAAGGACACATGAGATTTACGTGGTTCCGTCAACGTGATGTACATCCACGGTGGTAGGGACTCTCCCTTACCGAGACTATCCACTATACTTGAGAATTCCAGTTACAATTGATGTCTTAATCCTCTGCTCCTTTCACTATTGCAATTACTAAGCAAGTACAATACAAAGAGTGTCACTTACTATGTCTGCCCTTCTTCTAGCTTGTCTTGCCTCTATTGAATTGAAAGGCTGCTCCACTACCGCTTAGAAGTTCACCATAACGCTCTCTAACCTCTCTTGAAGAAACTTGGAAATACGTTGAGTTCTTTCAATGCTTTGCCGAATTCCTTCTCTAGGTTGTCTCACACAGCTCTTGCTTTTACCGACTCACGGTCTGACCCGTCTCCTTGTCTCATGCCGTCGCATGTTCTGGTCTCAGGCTAATGCACATTCTAGTCTCACGTCGACGCACGTTCTAGTCTCACGCCATCGTACGTTTTGGTCTCATGCCGACTCACGTTCTGGTTTTCTTCCGACCGGTGGTCTTACATTGTGTGTTGTTTTGCCATGCTGCTCTTCTTTTTGCTGTGTACAACTTTGGCCGATTCCTTTGTTTTCTCATCCACCCTGATTTTTGGCTGTCTTCTGTTTTCTCTCTTTCTATCGTCCAGTCGTCTCTGATTTTGGCCATATTTTCTTTTTCTCTCCTTCCCGTCGACTCCAATTTGGCTGTGTTTTCTTTTTTTCTCCTTCTCGTTGACTCCTCTGTTTTGGCCATATACCTCTTTTCTCTCTCTTCCAACGACTGTCTCAATTATTTTCTCTTTCTCTCGTGTTCTGCCGATGGTTTCTCTCTCTTCGTTCAACCAGATCTCTTTCACCGTCCAGCCGGATCTATCTCACCGTCCAACTGGATCTCTCTCACCGTTTACGGTGGTGGCTCTTCGTGTGGTGGTTCTTCATGTGGTGGCTCTTCGTGTGGTGGTTACTCTTTTCTGTCTAACCCTTCTTCGACTGTCTTTAGTTCTCTCTCTTTTTCCCTTGATCTTCCACTCTATTTTGCCGTCGACTCGTTTCTCTGTTTTGCCGTTGACCTGTTTCTCTCTCTTGCCGTGTCGTGCTTTCTCTCTCATCGTCCAACCGTGACGTCCGTTTCTCTCTCTCTTGCTGTCCAGTCAGATTTCTCTCTTTTTCAAGTGGTGTTTGACGGTTTCTCTCTCTAGGTTTTGGCTGACTCCACTCTTCCAACGTTTTGTGGTTTCCGTTTGCACTAGGTTTTGGTCGGCTACTCTCTTTGCTTGCACGGTTTCTCTTTTCTTTTGCAGGTGGTGTTCTTCTGTGTAAGGTTTGGTGTTTTGCCGAGTATTCAATTATGTTGGCCTTACCTTAGTTTTGTCTTCCAAGGCCTTTATATACTCTCTTTCATGAAACCCTAATAGGGCTTACGTGGAAAATTTACTTTCTTGCCCTTCCATGTGGCTTTACTTTCTTTCACACTTAAACCTAGTTGACAACAATTACAACCCATACAACGCTGTGGGAACAACACTAACTGTCCTTGCTGCTATTGTTGGTTGCCTTGCTGTTGCCAGCTACCCTTGCTGCTATTGCAGGCTGCCCTTACTGCTATTGCTAGCTACCCTAATTGTTGTTGCTGCATGCCTTTGCTGCTATTACTGGCTGTTGGTTGTGCCTGCAAGCTGCTAATTTCTCCTTGGTTTGCTACCTACCCTTGCTACTATTGCTTGTTACTAGTTATGCTTGCAAGTTACTAGTTTCTCCTTGGTTTACTGCCTACCCTTGCTACTAGTGTTGCAATTGTTGTTGTAGGTTATGCTTGTTGCTGTACTTGCTAGTATTGCTGCTATTACTACCAGCTGCTACATGTCTCCTTGAGTGGCTGTTACAACTACTTCCTTGGGTGGCTGCTGCAATTCCTTCTCCCTTTGGTTTGGTCAGCTACTGCCTTCTTATTTCTATGGTTGTTGCACATCTTCTTCTCTAGTTTGGTGTGGTTGTTGCACGCCTTCTCATCTGGTTTGGTGTGGTTGCTACACACCTTCTTCTCTAGTTTGGTGTGGCTGTTACATACCCTCTTCTCTGGTTTGGTGTGGTTATTGCACACCTTCTTCCCTGGTTTGGTGTGGCTATTGCACACCTTTTCCTTTGGTTTGGTGTAGCTATTGCATATCTCTTTTGTTGGTTTGGTGTGGCTGTCGGCTGCTACACCTTGTTCTCCCTTTGGTAGGGTTACCTTCTTCTTCTCCTTTTAGTGTGGCTACTGGTTGTTACAACTCCTCCTTCGATTGGTGTGGCTACCTTCTTCTTTGGTGGTTGCTGTCACCTCTTCTTTAGTCAACTATTGCTGTAACTCCCTTGGTCAACTGATCCTTTCCTTAGTGGCTGCCTCCTTTGCCTTGGCCGGTCACCCTCTTCTTTGGTGGCTACCTCTCTCTTTGCTACTCAATCTCCTTGGCTTTAGGTTTTCTGTTCACCTTTGTAGCCCTTGCTGTTCTCTCTCAAATTTTTGCAGCACATATGTTATTTGAAAGATGCATGGGGATATTTATAGAGCAATAAGATTAGGGTTGTACACTCATCAATAGTCAGCATTGATTCCCAAGGGTTGCCCTATAGTCAACGACCAGATTTGATACCTAAAATTTAGGGTCAATGGTTAAGGATCAACAGTCAACCTTGACCCCTAAAATTTAAGGTCAACAGTTAACATTGACTCATCGACTTCAGGGTTGACCTGCCATTAATGGTTTTACCCAACGACCTCTCTTCATCTTAATGGCATTCATAACATCAAATCAACACATACAACTATACGAGATGGTGTTGACAACAAATCCAACATTAGCCATCAAATATGGGCTCAACAGAATGACTTTGTGTAGTCAGACAACACCACGATAGGTTCTTTAAAGATTGGTTGATTTAATCTCTCAAAGAAAGCTTTGCATTCTTTTGACCAATGCCATTTGCTATTCTTTTTAAGTAATTGATAAGTGATGTTGCTATGGTAGAATACCCCTTAATAAATTAATGATAATAGTTGACCAGCCCAAAGAAGGATCGTAATTCAAGTATCTTAGTTAGAGGCTCCTACTCTTAAATAGCTTAAACTTTTACTAGATCCATCATAAGCTTGTCATCCTTGATCTTTTGACCAAGGAATTCCACCTTTTGTTTAGTAAAAGAACTCTTCTCCTTCTTGATATATATCTTATTTTCATAAACAACTTGGAAGACTTGTTTGAGGTGATCTTTATGATTTTTAAGATTGTTAGTATATACCATAATGTCATACAAGTAAACTACCATAAACTTGTTAGAAAAGGGATGCAATACCTTATTCATAAGTGTGCAAAAGGTTATGGGTGCATTGGTGGGATCAACCGGCACGATTAAAAATTCAAAGGCTCCATAATGTGTGATATAGGTTGTCTTTGGTTCATCACCACGTGTAGTGTGGACTTGGTAGTAACCTGACCACAAATCAGCTTTGTAAAATACCTTGTCTTCCCTAATTGATTAATAAGATCAACAATCAAAGGTATTGGGTGCTTATTTTTTGAGAGTAACCTTGTTTAAAACTCGATAGTCTACAACAACTTATTCTTTTTCTTTTAAAAGAAGACTATAGCACCATAAGGGGCTTTTTAAGATTGTATATAGCTTGAGTCTAGTAAATCTTGAAGCTACTTCCTTAGTTCTATAAGGTTAGAAGGTGCCATACGATAGGGGGCCATGGCAAGAGGTTTGGCACTAGTCTTTAACTCAATGTGATGATCCATATCTCATATAAGAGGAAGTTTTTTGGACAATTCCAAAGGCATCACATCCTTTAATTCATCAAGGATAGCTTTGATGGATTACAATAGTGAAGGAGTAAACTTTACTATGTCTTCTCTTTCATTTATTTCCCTTATAGTAGTAACATAGCTTTTACCCAACTTAAGACGCTGTTTAAATTGCAAAGGAGAATCATTGATGCTCTTGACTTCTCATGCTTTTCAAAGGGATTATTTGGATCTTACAAGCGTCAAGGATCACAAGGGAACTTAAAGCGAGAATGGGACAGTCTAAAACTTTGCAAAAGAAAGCAAAAGCTAACTCTATCTTAAAATCATCCATAGGGATAACAGTAAAGTCTAGTTTACCATGTCAATCCCTAATTTGAACGACTACTCCTTCTACTATGCCTTGAACAAGTATTGCCTCGGCATTGATTACCTTGATAGTGTCAATTCCCTTTGCAAGTTAGAGACCTAGATGCTTGGCCTCTTGTACATCTATGAAGTTATATGTGGCCCTCGTATCTAGCATTGGGTAAATGGGCTTACCCTCGATGGCAATGTTAATATATAACAATCCCTTTTCCTTAAAGATCATTAAAGAGAAAAGTTTGGAAAAAGTACCTAAGTGTTGGATAACTCTCATATCAACTTGAGGCTCCTTTTTAGGCTTGTCTTTATTGAATTTTGAAACAATGGCATTCATTACCTTACGATTAGGACAATCCTTAACCCAATATGGTTCATCGCAAATAAAGCAAGACTTTAGAGGTTTATTAGCATCATGCTTGGGTAATAAACTCTCATCATGCTTGGGATTGCCACTTGAGAATTTTTTGTGTCTACCCTCCTTGTGGCCTACATCTTTCTTCTACCTACACTTCTCTCCCCATTCTTGTTAAAGTTGGACTTTTTTCCTAAAAATAGGCAAAGTAGTCAATGAGTGTCTCAACAATGGTAATGATAGCATCCAAGGTTTGCACATTGCAACTATCTAGTTCCACTTTTGCTTGGTCCTTTAAGCCATCTTTAAAGTGGAAGAGGAAATCTTTGTTAGACAGATCATCAATCTTAAGTATAAAAGTAGTAAATTCCTTAATGTAGTTGAAAACACTACTTTTTTGCCTTAGGTAACGCAGCTTCTCCTTAGCTTCGTTGTCCGCATTATAAGGTAAAAAATGTTTGTGCAATTTAGCTTTGAATTACTCCCATGTATGGATCATATATAGACTTTTCTCCCTTTCAAAATGCTTTCTTCTCCACTATAATAAGGCAACATTCCTATAGAAGATCGAGGCATGGCCTATCTTGGAAAAGTCATTAACAACTCCTATGGTCTCTAAGTATTGCTCAAAGGCAAAAAGAAAGTTTTTCATAGCAGTAACATTATGGGTGCCATTGTACATAGCAAGCTTAGGGACCTTCAAGCCATGCATAGCAATAATATTAGTAGTATTAGTCAAAAATGGACTACTTCAATGGAGCGATCCCATCTTTCTATAAAAGTCATGAATCTCTCCTTCAATAAATTTTTATAGATTGGACAACTCCAAGTTAAGGAAGTTTAGTTCTCCCTTAAAGGTGTAGCCAAACTCTTTAATCATAGACTTTGCAACCCTAGTGATTTTAGCACTCTCATAGATCAAATTTAATTTGATCGCTAAGTTTACCTACTACAGAGCTCACATCCATAATGCTCCTTTCCAAACTAGAAATGTAAGACTCTATAGGTTCCTTTGTTAGGAGCTTAGACTTACCATGCTTGGGTTGAGTACGCTGCTCCTCTTACCTATAAGCTTGCTAATCGATTTGTTACTCCTTAATGGCAGCAACAAAAATTCCTTCCTCACTTACCATGTTCGTAGCTTAAACAACAATTAGGTTATACCTAAGACGTAATCTTTACTCTAATACCACTTATCACAGAGTTAGACTTGGTTCATGTTAACCTATGTGACACTTAGCCACCTTGTAAGAAAGATGAACTAAGTAAGCTTTAATGAGTTTGAGAAAAATGGCTTAGAACAAAGAAAGCCAAGTAGGAGGTTTGGCAAGACTAGAAAGGTAGTAGGCACAAGTGAGTTTAGTAATGGAGAGAACTTCTTTATTTAAGTAATGTGTGTTACAAATAAGAAGAGTTAAATATTTATACTTGTTTGTTGTTCTCACAGCTTTATATGGATTGTAATTGTTGTCAACTAGATTTAAGTGTGCAAGTAATTTGAAGCCATATGGAGGGGAAAGAAAGTAAAGCCACATGGAGGGGCAAGAAAGTAAATCCGCCGCAATAAGCCCTACTAGAGTTTTCATGGAAGGGAGTATATAAACCCAAACTCTTGGAAGAAAAGGGGGACACGACATAATAGAGTGAGCATGGCAAAACACCATCTGCAAAAGAAAGGAGACCCAGCTGGACGGTGAGAGAGAAAACCCGTGAGAGATGCACAACCACCGGGAGAGAAACGGACGACACGACAAGGAGAAAACCGTGTGATGGCAAGAGAGAGAAACCCGTGAGAAATGTACAACCACCGGCAAGAGAAAAGACGACAACATGGAAAAGGAACGCACGGCAAAAGGAAACCCATAAGAGACGATACACTACTAAGAGAGAAGAAAACCAGAAACGTGAGGTGAGGGCAAAAACCAGAAACCGGAGAATAATGGAACCGTGAAACGAACGAGGAGAGTAGAGCTGGTATCCGTGAGGCTTGAGAATAGCGAAGTGGGTGTAGACCTGAAACGTGAGACCAAAATGTGTGATGACGTGAGACTAGAACGTGCATCGGCGTGAGACCAAAATGTGTAATGGCGTGACTAATTAGAAGCGTGGGGCAGGCCGTGAGACGTGAAATGGTAGACCAAAAGCGTGAGTGCAAGCCGTGAAATCGTGAGATGGTGAAAGCAAGAGTTGTGTGAAACAACCTAGAGAAGGAATTCGATGAAGCATTGGAAAGAACTAAACGTATTTCCAGATTTCTTCAAGAGAGATTAGAGAGTGTTGTGGTGGACTTCTAAGCGGCAATGAAGCAGCCCATTCAATTCAATAGAGGCAAGACAAGCTAGAAGAAGGGCAGACACAGTAAGTGACACTCTTTGTACTTGCTTTGTATTTGCAATAGTGAAAGGAGCAAAGGATTAAGACATCCATTGTAACTACATTGTGAACATTGGGAGTACCACACTGGTATTCTCAAGTATAGTGGATTGTCTCGATAGAGGAAGAGTCCCTACCACCATGGATGTACGTCACATTGACGGAACCACGTAAATCTCTTATGTCCTTACTTTGATTTACATTATGTGTTTTGAATTGAGTTGTGAACATAGTTAAAGTATCATTGAACCTATAACCTAAAGAAAACCTAATCAAGAACATCCGATCTGTCTAATAGGCAAGGTGTCTAAAAGGTGACTTTGGGGACTATTGTGATTAGTAAGTAACAATAGATCTACCTTAGTCGAATCTAAGAAAGAGTTTGCTTTTAAGAAGAGGTTGAAGTTGTTCACATACCTGCATATTGACAAGAGTGAAAGTATTAAAGAAGTAGAATACTTTGGTTTAAGTTATCAAAGTTTTAAGGGGTGTCATACTGATTCACCCCCTCTTTTAGTATCACAGACTAGTAGATCCTAGGGTAAAGTCGGAAACTTCAATTGGTATCAGAGTACAGGTTCACCAAGATAAAGCTTAATTACTTGGTGTACTAGTTTGAAGAGCTCCAAAAGTTTTAACTTGTTCAACATACTGAGAAATGGACGTCGGTACCAGCACCAGCACTACTTACAACAAGAAGGTTCCAATCTTCAACGGAACCAACTACCATATGTGAAGAGCGAGAATGCAGGTGGTATTTGCAACCATGGGCATAAACGTGGTGAAATCTGTACAGGAGGGTTTTATGGCTCCAGAATAAGGTAAAGACCCAACCCCAGAGGAATTAAGGCAATTTGAGATAAATGGGAAGGCCTCAAACGTCATCATTTCAGCATTGATAGATGCTAAGTATACTAAAGTTATGGACTGCAAATCTGCCAAGGAGATATGGGACAAATTGCAGAAAGTCTATAAAGGTAATGGTAGAATGAAGGAGGCCAAGCTTTAAGTTTTCAAGGAGAGATATGAATCTCTTAGAATGCAGAAAACTGAGATAGTCTAAGAGTTCTTCACTAGGGTTATTGATGCTGTAAACGATCTTAGAAGTCATGGGAAGAACAAGAAGGACTCATCTATTGTGAAGAAAATTCTGAGAATTCGGCCTGAGAGGTTTGCCTCAAAGGTGGCAGCCATAGAGGAGAGAAGAGATCTCAATTCTATGTCTCTACATGATCTCCAGTGCAATCTCATTGCATATGAGATGAGAATAAAGTCAACTGAGAGCTCCTCAACGTCAAAGGTATCAAAAGAGGTAGCTTTCAAAGCTATGAAACACTCAAAGATAAAAGAAGAGAAAAAAGCATCCAGTGAGGATGATGATGATGATGAGGAAGAAAGTGAAGGTGAAGTGTTGGCATACTTCACAAGGAAGTTCAAAAAGGGGTCTAAAAAAGGAAAAGGATAGTTGTCCTTGAGATGTTATCGTTATGGACAGACTGGATACTTTGCTTCTTAGTGCAAAGTGAAACTTGATGATGAAGATGAGGATGGTGATGATAAGCCGAATTCAAAATGGAGAAGACCATCATTCAAATCAAAGAAGTCTAGGAAGAAGACTGTTAACCCACAGAAGAAGAAGAGAGGCTCATTCAAGAGTTATGTGAGTCAGATAAAAGAAGCTAATAAGGAGGAAGATGAAGAATCATCAGATGAGCAGGCCTTTATGGCATCAGCTCAAGGTGGTAGTTCAACCTCTGAAGAGGAAGAGGAGGTTGATGAAAAAGAACTAGATCTTGAAGCTGAGTTGAAAGCAGCTTCAAAGGAGATAATCAGAAGGGGCAAAACCATAAAAAGGTTAGAAACTCACATAAAACAAGTTGAAGCAAAGTTTGAGGAAGCTGAAAGTCAAAAGAATGAAATAAGGGTTGAACATATTCACTTGAAGAGAAGATTTGAAGAATAGATCAAAATATGTGAAGACCTTACAATAGAACTTGGCTCAAGGACTTTAAAAATTGAAGGAATGGAGAAAGAGTTGTTGAGACTTCAGCAACAACTCAAAAGGAGTGAAGAGAACGGGCAGAAACTTGAAATGATAGGAGAAACAAGTTCTGCAAGAGAAAAGAAGAATGAAGAGAAAGTGCAGCAATTTGAGGTTGCATTGCCTAAAGATAATAAGAATGTGCCATAGAAGTTGAAAGAGAAGGTTGTGACTCAGGAGAAGATAGTTGAGAATAAAGAAGATTTGAAGAAGCAACCTAGGGTGGCAAACAAAAATGAAGTAAAGAAGGTCAGCCAGCAAAGGGCTACGACTTAACAGAAGAAGGAGAAGAAGGTGACTGAAATGAAAGCCACACAAGCAAAGAAGCCAGCTACGTTGCCTACACAACAAGTAATGAACAAAAGAAAACAAGCTGTGATTAGGCCGAAGAAGAGGCAGTTTCAAGGTCACTGTCTTTATTGTGGAGTTTGGGGTCATAAGGCAAGTAATTACTGGTGGAGAAGGCCAGTATACGTCTTCAACTTGAGAAGATTCAATGCTGCATACAGGGGGAGACAATACAAAATTCAAAAGAGAACACTTGTCGTGAGTTCTTGCACATACTATAAAAGGCAAGGACACACTGACAAGGATTGTTGGTGGAAGCCCAAACCAGTGGTTTCAAACAACAAGTTTGCTATATTAGAAGACTTAGAATAGTTTGAAAGGTGCGGGCAAGATGGCCATAATGCCAAGAGATGCATGACATTTCTCCCTGAGCAAGAAAAGGCACTCGATGGCACAGTAAAAACAATTGGTGCAGTCAAAGCTGAGAAAAAGGAGAAAGCTATCTTCAAGCTAGTTCAAAAGAAGGAATATAAAGCTAAAAAGGAGGTGGCTAACATAACTGAAATTGCGCTAAAGGCTGACTACAAGGATGAGCAGTGGATCCTTGATAGTGGATGCACTTCACACGTGACAGGAGACAAGAGTAAATTATTAAAGCTAAACAAGTCAAGAGAAGCCAAATTCAAGTTTGGTAGTGATGATTCACTCAATATCAGTGGTCAAGGGTTAGTAAATATTGGAAAAGGAAAGCTGAAAGATGTTCTGCACATTGAAGGACTCAGATATAATCTAGCATCTGTTAGCCAACTATGCAATGAAGACCATAAAGTGATATTCATAAAAATAGGTTGCCAAGTAAAGAGTAAAGAAGGCAATACTGTTGCAGCCAGGAAGAGAACAGCTGGAAATTTATATGTGATTGATGAGGACAAGACAAACAACTGTTTACTCACCAAAGAAGAAGAAAATCAACTCTGGCATAGGAGGCTGGGACACTTAACACAGAAGAACATGAGGAAGCTAACCACTACTCATGCAATTAGAGACATTACCGACCTTAGGAGAGAGAGAGAGTATGTTTGCTCAGCATGCTCTACAGGAAAACATGTCCGAAAGCAGTATAAGACCAAAGAGTTCAGTTCTGAAGTAGTGCTTGACATTGTGCATACTGATTTGTATGGACCGATGAGGACAAAAGGGTTAAATGGTGAGAGGTACTTCATCTTATTTGTTGATGATTATTCCAGAAGGACCTGCATCATGCACCTCAAACACAAGTCAGAAGTTCTGAATTGCTTCAAGAGATATAGAAGATTGGCTGAAAATGAGAGTGGAAGGAAGATCAAAATATTGAGGTTAGATCAAGGCACTGAATTTACAAATGAAGCTTTTGAAAATTACCTTTAGAAGCATGGTATTCACCATCAGATGGCAGCAGCAAAAACACCTCAACAGAACGGGGTAGTAGAGAGGAAAAATAGAGCTGTGGTTGAAATGGCAAAAACTCTACTGCTGGAATCCAAGCTTCACACAAGATTTTGGACAGAAGCAACATTTACAACCATGCACCTACTGAACAAAGTTTTACTAAGGCCCAATACTGATAAGACTCCATATGAGCTATAGAGTGGGAAGAAGACAACAGCCAAGTATCTCAAAATCTTTGGCAGCCCATGTTTTGTGAAGAACAAGGAGCAAAACTTGGGAAAATTCAATGCTAGGTATGATGAAGGCATCTTTGTGGGATACTCAGCAAAGACAAAAGGTTATAGAGTTTTCCTACATAAGCTGGGAAAAGTGATCACGTCCAGTGATGTGAGAATAGATGAGAACTGGAAAACAATGCAGAATGGAGAAGCTGAGGACAATGAAGAAGATGACTTCAATGTAGATGAAGAATTAGACCAACCTGAAGAAAAGGAACAAAAAGTAAGTTTAGACTCAGAGAAGAGTGAGTATGAAGATGAAGAAAGAGATCCTTTTGCAACTAAGATTATGCAAGAAAGAAGGACAAAGAGAATGTGGACTAGTGCTTATCAAGGAAATCAGATCATAGGTGACCCATTAGTAGGACTTACAACAAGGAGAAGAATTGTGGGAGCTACTGGTTTACTCTCACAAGTTGAACCCAAATCTGTTGAAGAGGCTACACAAGACAAAGCCTGGGTCAAAGCTATCAATGAGGAGCTAGATCAAATCGAGAAGAATGATACATGGGAGCTAGTTCTACGACCTACTAACAAGAATGTCATAGGAACAAAATGGGTGTTTAGGAATAAACACAGTGAAGATGGCAAGGTGGTGAGGAACAAGGCTAGGTTGGTTTGTAAAGGCTACACTTAGATAGAAGGAGTAAATGTTGATGAAACCTTTGCACCAATGGCAAGGTTAGAAACTATTAGAATGTTCCTAGCTTTAGTAGCACATAAGAGGTATAAAGTTTATCAGATAGATGTGAAATCAGCCTTTCTGAATGGGCCCCTAAAAGAAGAAATGTATATTGAACAACCCGATGAAGTACAAATCAGTGAGGATGAGACACACGTGTGCAAGTTGAAGAAAGCCTTGTATGGCCTTAAACAAGCCCCAAGAGCATGGTACAGTAGGCTAGACGCGTATTTGAGAAGGTTGAACTTCAGAAAAGGAACAGTTGATAATAACCTATATATGTTCAACTCAGAGAAAGGCCAACTGATAACCATAGTATATGTAGACGACATCATCTTTGGAGGGGATCACTCTGAGCTATGCCAAGATTTTGCACAAAAGATGAGTGAGGAATTTAAGATGTCATTGATTGGAGAAATGAATTACTTTCTTGGATTACAGATAAAATAGTATGAAGAAGGTATGTTTATTTCTCAGACGAAATATGCCAAAAAGATGCTGAAAAGGTTTGGCATAAAGGATAGTAGACCTATCAGTACCCCTATGACAGTGGGCTGCAAGTTAACAAAGGATCAGGAGGGAAAAAGTACAAGCCCTACAGAGTACAAGAAGATGATAGGGAGCCTTCTGTACCTTACAGCATTAAGGCCTGATCTTATGCAAGCTGTGTGCGTTGCTAGCAGATTCCAAGCTGATCCTAAGGAATCTTATGTGTTGGCAGTGAAAAGAATCCTAAGATACCTCAAAGGGTCACTAGAAATGGGTTTATGGTATCTAGCCATGGATTCTGTAAAATACACTGATGCAAACTGGGCAGGAAATATAGATGACAGAAAATCAACTAGCGGTTGCAGCTTCTACATGGGTTCAAAGTGTGTTGCATGGTTAAGGAGAAAGCAAAATAGTGTTGCTTTGAGCACAACTGAGGCTGAGTATATGGCTACTTGTGCAGCATGTATTTAGGTGATATGGATGCAAAGACAATTGGCAGATTTGGGTGTTGAAGTGAAGTTACCAGTGAGTGTACTTGGTGATAATCAAAGTGCAATTGATCTCAGCAAGAATCCAATTCAACATTCAAGGAGAAAGTATATTGACATTCGATATCACTTTATCAAGGATCAAGTGGAAGTGGGCACAATTCAGTTGGTACTAAAGATCAAATCTCAGATATTCTAACTAAACGTCTGTCCACAGAGCTGTTTGAAAAGCATAGAATGAGTCGATCTATGCAAATGCCTCCTCAAGCCTGAAGTTCAGGTGAATCCTCCATCTCTACTTTGCAAGTTTTTCAGATTTGTAATTGGTTGGCAAAAGGGGAGAGAAGAAATAGTGCAGGTGGAGCTGTTAAGAAAGGGTGAGTGTATATTTAGGGGGAGTTGTAATTGCTGCACAATGGCTTTTTGTTATGCGTGTTGCCAATAATTACAAAGGGGAAGATTGTTGTTCCCATAGTCTTGTATGGGTTGTAATTGTTGTCAACTAGATTTAAGTGTGCAAGTAATTTGAAGCCACATAGAGGGGCAAGAACGTAAATCCGCTGCAGTAGGCCTTACTAGGGTTTTCATGGAAGGGAGTATATAAACCTAAACCCTTGGAAGAAAAGGGGGACACGACATAATAGAGTGAGCATGACAAAACACCACCTGCAAAAGAAAGGAGACTCGGCTGGACGGTGAGAGAGAAAACACGATTGGATGGTGAGAGAGAAAACCTGGTTGGACGGTGAGAGAGAAAACCCGTGAGAGATGTACAACCACCGGGAGAGAAACGGACGACACGACAAAGAGAAAACCATGTGACAGCAAGAGAGAGAAACCTGTGAGAAACGTACAACCACCGGCAAGAGAAAAGATGACAACACGACAAAGGAACACACAGCAAAAGGAAACCCATAAAAGACGATACACCACTAGGAGAGAAGAAAACTAGAAACATGAGGTGAGGGCAAAAACTAGAAATGGAAGACCAGCGGAACCGTGAAATGGACGAGGAGAGCAGACCTGGTATCCGTGAGGCTTGAGAACAGCGAAGTGGGTGCAGACCTGAAATGTGAGACCAGAACGTATGATGGCGTGAGACTAGAACGTGCATTGGCGTGAGACCAGAACGTGCGTCAACGTGAGACCAGAAGTGTGGGGCAGGACGTGAGACATGAAACGGTAGACCAGAAGCGTGAGTGCAAGTCGTGAAATCATGAGACAGTGAAAGCAGGAGTTGTGTGAAACAACCTAGAGAAGGAATTCGATGAAGCATTGGAAAGAACTTAACGTATTTCCAGATTTCTTCAAGAGAGGTTAAAGAGTGTTGTGGTGGACTTCTAAGTGGCAATGAAGTAGCCTATTTAATTCAACAAAGGCAAGACAAGTTAGAAGAAGGGTAGACACAATAAGTGACACTCTTTGTATTGTACTTGCTTTGTATTTGCAATGGTGAAAGGAACAGAGGATTAAGACTTCCATTGTAACTACATTGTGAACATCGGGAGTACCACACTGGTATTCTCAAGTATAGTGGATTGTCTCGGTAGAAGAAGAGTCCCTACCACTGCGGATGTACGTCACATTGACGGAACTATGTAAATCTCTTGTGTCCTTACTTTGATTTACATTCTATGTTTTGAATTGAGTTTTGAACACAGCTAAAGTATCATCGAACCCATAACCTGAAGAAGACCTAATCAAGAACATCTGATCTGTCTAATAGGCAAGGTGTCTGAAAGGTAACTTTGGGGACTATTATGATTAGTATGTAACAATAGATCTACCTTAGTCGAATATGAGAAAGAGTTCGCTTTTAAGAAGAGGTTGAAGTTGTTCACATACCTGCGTATTGATGAGAGCGAAAGTATTAAAGAAGTATAATACTTTGGCTTAAGTTATTAGAGTTTTAAGGGGTGTGATACTAATTCACCCCCCCTCTCAGTATCATAGACTAGTAGATCCTAGGGTGAAGTCGGAAACTTCATTGTTCCACCTCCTCAATATGTAACTACAACTAATCATTTTAAGTGTTTTCATAGAATACTATAGATTAAGACTATTCTAAACTAACTAGATATTTACAAGTAGAATATTCTAAATAAACAACACTTAAGTATACTTCTAGAATCTTGCTTTTCATGTTTTTATGCAACAAATTAGCTAGACATTCAATAGTTCTAATTTGGCAATGCACTTGGGTGGGCTGTGACAATAAACCCAACTAAGAAAAGGTCTTTTTCTAGTTGCTTAGAAATATATCACAATTATAGCAATATTTGACCTTTTACATGTTAGTTTGCTTTCTTTATTTCAATATGTATATAATGGAAACTAAATAAAAGAACAAAGATTTTCAAAGCTCAACAATCAAGATTTTTTCTAGTTTACTTTTGAGATGATTTCATGCTTTCATCATTGACTCTTTCTAGATGATGCAACAATAACTTTAGCAAAAATGCAATTACTTTTAGATTAAACCTCTTAAGTATTTGATATAGTTGATCCTAATAAGGCAAGTATGACTTCTTCCTCCATTGTCTTAATGTTTCCATAGCAAGGATTTAGACAAATTATAGCAAAAGCTTGGTAAGACATTGAGAAGGCAATTTCCAACTTGCTTGAATTTATGAAACTTTATGACGTAACTACATCGAGAATCCACTAATTTAGTGTAATTTTATAAGCAATGTGTTTTAATATTTTATTAGCCTTCTAATTAAAAATTAAAAAGAGGAAATTGAAAAGACACAAAGGTTAAATCCGAATTGATTTGTTAAAAAAGGATATCTCACAATAATTTACCCTCCCTCTCAGTGTAAGACCTAAATCGGTCCTCATCATAGGTGTTGATATGCACTTGTACATCCATTGTCCCTATTAAACCCCAAATCCCATAATTTTAGCACATCCATCAAGACCCTTTCAACTAGATCATACACCTTTTTAAAGTTAATCTTGACCATTGACCCACCTTGTCTTAATTTCATCATTTATTCAATTGTCTTGTCAACTACAAAGACATTGTCAAGAATATTACACCCTCCAAGAAAAACGAATTGAGACTCTCTCGCAACATTCCCAATCACCATTCTAAGCCTTTAAGATAATACTTTCATGAGGATTTTATATATTGAACCCAATAATGAAATTGAGCAAAATTGGTTAATTGACTCCTTCATATTGGCCTTCAACAATAGTACTAAAAATGTAAAAGTAATAGTTTTCCATGGCCTACTATTCTTATAAAAGTCATTGATGAAGTTCATAATATCTTGCTCCACCATCGTTTAGTGATATTTGATCAAATTAAGATTAAACCCATTTGGACTTGACATTTTGTTACTATTATAATTCTTGATCGCATCCCACATTTTGGATGCCATAAATGGGTTTTCTAGGATTAAATTGTCTACCCCATCTAGTTTCCAAATGAACTTCTTATTCATTTTCAAACACAACAATGTGGAGGTATCTAACTGATCTTTAAAACAAGAATAAATTACCTCCTTAATTTTCATTAATTTTGAAAGGTCCAATCTCCTTTAGTAACATGGTCAATCATATTTCAATAATGCCTATTAGATGCCAAAATATGAAAAAATTTTGTATTTCTGTTGCCTTTCACAGCCAATGTAGTCATGATTTCTAATATCATTCTTGTTCCTTTACTGTAAGCTCTATCCAATACTCTACTCTTGCTTGCTTTAGATATATTCACTCCTTTTAAAAAGCAACTAAGTTTCCTACTTCAAAGACAATTGTTCCATCTTCATCTTGGCTTTCTATAACCATTGTTGACTCTCCCCTTTATCCTTTGCACTTTAAGACTTTAACAAATTTTTTACCAATCGTATTTAATCACATAACACATATCTTGGATGCCTATAACTAGTTATTGTGACCACACACCTTTTACCTCCTTCCATAGACCTTTATTGTCCAATAAGTGATTGAAGAATCAAAATGGAGTAGGAACCCAATTCTCGCCATTAACCCTTAAATAGACCTTGCATTGATCATAGAAGTAACAATGCATGCCTACTACCTCTAACTAATTAACCCTAACTAGAAATCCATTTGTATTGCTCATGGACAAGCTTTCCCTCTAATTACTTCAAGTGAACCTATGACCTTACAAAGGTAAGTCCACCAACTTCTCGTCAGCTAATACAAGTTTAAATTGCCCTTTACACACCACACTCACTGAAAGCAATTTTTTAACCCCTTTAATTCCTCGTGGAACCCCTGTTGTTCCATATGGTTATTAGGAGCATATAAATTGATAAACACTATCATTTTTCGCAACAACATAACCTCCCTAACTAATATCATAAATTAGCTCACCAGCCACTTGTATTGTAAATGAAAAATGATATCAACCTAACCATCTCACTTCAATTTGTTGTTCATGGCTTGTATAGGTGGATTAAGGCCAATCAAATTTCACAATTTCAAGTTTTCATCATGTCATTATGCCTTATTCAGCAAGTTTATCAAGAGTTTATAGTAAAAACTTTCCTAGAGAATGATCACTCAATATGTACAGACTGCTAGTGTAGAATATGGATCTTTTCCTTCCTTTACTGTTGATGTTGTTTCACCCATTATTAGTACTGCCTGCATATGCTATTATTGCTATCCACACGCGTTATTGCTGCTGCTATCAGCATGCACTGGAGCTATCCGCTCATGCTACTACTGCTGTTTGCACGCACTGTGGCTACTATCCATATGCTCTACAACTGTTGTTCGCACACATTACTATTGTCTGCACACACAACTACTACTGTCCACACACACTGCTTCTGTCGACTCAAGCTGCTGCTATTGTCCCTACATGTTGTAATTATCCACTTGCACTGCTACTACTGTTCGCACGCGCTATTATTGCTGTGCACACATACTACTGTTGTTGTCCACTTGTGCCACTACTACTATCCACACACACAATTCCTACTATCCGCGCACACTGCTATTACTGTCTACCACTGCTCTTACTAATTTAGTTGCTGAGTGCGCTGCACTTACTAGTATAGCCACCTGGACGTACTGCTATTGTCCATACACACTGTTGTTGTTCGCATACACTGCTCTCGCTGATTTGCTTGCTGGGCACATTACACTTGCTAGTATAGCCTCCTGGATATGCTGCTACTGTCCGCACATGTTACTCTTGCTGTTTGCACGCATTGCTGCTATCTGTACGCACTGCTATAATTGAATTGGTTGCTGGACATGTTGCACTTGCTAGTATCATCTCTCAAATGTGCTGTTGGTGTTGTAGTCCCTCTTGGATGTGCTACCATTACTAGTATAGCCTCCTGAGGTGCTACTAGTTTGCTGGAAGACTGGTGTAGGCTACTGCCTCCTGGTTTACTGGTGTAGGCTGCTGGTTTGTTGGTTCAAGGTTGGCTACTGTAAGTTTTGGTAAGGGCTAGCTGCTGCAGGTGCTGATGAGGGCTGGCTGCTACAGGTACTGGTAAGGGTGGCCGGCTGCTTTAAGTTTGCTTGTGTGGTGGCCAGTTGCTTTGCTGCCTCTCTCTTCCTCTTAGCCGGCTGTCTTATTGTCTCTTTCCCCCTCTTGGCCAGCTACCTTACTGCCTCTCTCTCCCTCTTGGCCTACTACTACAATTAGGTTTTCTTTTCTCAAAAAATTCTACAACACTCACACCACCTTGCAAGATACATAGGGGTATTTATAGAGCCTTGAGATTAAGGTTACACGATCATCAACGGTTATCGTTGATTCCTATAGGTTGCCCTATAATTAACAACTAGATTTGAGTCCTAAAATTTAGGGTTAATGGTCAACATTGACTTCCTAAAATTTAGGGTCAATGGTCAACAATCAATGATCAATCTTAACCCTTAAAATTTAGGGTCATGATCAACATTGACTCCTCAACATCAAGGTTAACCTGTCATCACTAGTTTTCCCCAATGACCTCTCTGTATCTCAACGGCATTCATAACCTTAAATTTAACACATATAACCATGTGAGATGGTGTTAACAATAAATCTAATATTGACCATCAAAGATGGGCTTAACAATCTCCCCTTTTGGATTTGTTGGCAACATTTTAAATCCAACAATGCACAACACATTAAATCCAACAATACATATATCATTTACAACTCCCCTTGTACTTTGTCATTCACAGCTTCCCCTGAAACATACATCTCCCTTAACCTGGTTTAACTCCCCCTTTATCCATCAAGCTACTCCCCTTTTTTATTATTCGTATATACTTTCTTTGGATTTATGCAAAATATCTCCCCCTTTGACAACAAATCCAAAGAAGAATAAAAGAGGGAAAGGGAGAGGGGTTAGAGAATACCTCAGCCTTTAGGGGTTAGCTGAATACTTTAGTTCAGTTTCTTTTGTCCAAGATGTCCCAGTTTCCTATTACACAACAAATTCTCATCTTTGGTGCTCATGTAGCATGTGTTCTTGCTTCTAAAAACTTGGTATAAGTTTCCATTTGTTCTTTCACCCTTAGTAAGGACAACACCATTTCTTAGTCTCTTTATTGTGCAGCCACTCTTGTTAAAAGTAACTTCATGTCCATTATCACAAAGCTGGTTAACACTGATGAGATTGTGTTTTAGCCCTTCAACATAAAGCACTTTTTCTAATTTTAGCTTTTCTGCACCAATTTCAGCAGCATCAATACCTTTAATCTTTAAGGCATCATCATTGCCAAATATGACTAATCCTCCATCATATTTTACTACTTCCTTGAACATCTTAGAGTCTCTTGTCATATGTGAAGAGCAGACACTATCCAAGATCTATGGCTTTTCTTTTTTGGAAGCTTTTAAGGCTACTTCCATAACCATAATTGTTTCTCTTCCTCTTCTTCTTCTTTAGCCAAATGTGGGAGCATGTGTAGGTGTTCTCCTTTGCATTCCTTGACCGGGCAATAGTGGTTGGTGTGTTCTCCTTTGCATTCTTTGACCAGGTAGTAATATCGAGCAGTCCTCAGCAATGTGTCCAACTTTTTCACATTTTCCACAAATCTCTCCCAGCAAATCAAAATTATTTCTCAGTGGAATATGACTTTTTTCCACTTGAGATTGCCTCCTTTCTTGATAAAGTCTCCCCCTAGACTCTTGCCTCACACTCCTTTTCATTATAGGCCAAGTATTCCAACACGCATTAGCCTTATGCCTATACTTGCCACAATTCCAGTAAAAACCTTCGAATATGGATTTACTTCTTTTACCAAGTTCATGTCTTCTTTCTTTAGCGGTTGGTGTGGCAACCTTCTTTCTATATTTGACAGTCTATCTTCTATGGATGGGAGTCTCTACCATGTCTTTCCTAACCCATTTTAACTTAGGTTGGTTTCTCTTCTCCATCATGTTATTGTGCTTGGTTTCGAGCATAAACATAATTTTCTTCTTATCCTCTACCTTCTTATTTGGCTTTTCAATGTAGCCAAGTCCTTTCTTCCCTATTAAATGAGGTCTTTGATTGCTTAGACACTTATTTAACTTTTTGTTAGCATTCTCCTTGATGGTATTTGCTGATGATGACTCTCGTTTTACTTGCATGGCCTACGTAAAGCTTTCTTCAAGCTTCTTTAGCTCGGAATCGGCCTTATGGAGCTTGGCATACAAAATCAGCACCTCTTGCTCTTATGCAATCACCTTAGCACCAAGATCTTCGTGTATCTTGCCTTGCTCTGCCTCAAGTATAATCAACTCCTTGATCCTTTTTAAGTACTCCTCCTTTTTTGCTTTAAACTCCTTTTCATTCACCTAGAGATTAGATTCATCAACAGTAGAATTTTCATACAGCTTCTTGAGATGTTTTATCTCTTTTTCCAGCTTGTTGTTTTTGTGCGAACAAGCTCTTAATTTATTCTTAAGTTGCTGCACCAACTCATCCTCATCATCTTTTATTGATTCCTCATCACTTGAAGAGTCTTAATCATCATTTACTTAAATGATTAGCATATCCTTTACAGCCTCATCATCAAAATCATCATCAACTTCTTCTTCAAAATACTCTTCATCTAGCTTGCTCAGAAAATTGCTTCTTTTGGATCTAAAGAATTTCTTTTTCCCTTTAGCACCTGAATTTCTAGCTTTAAAGTAGTTGGATTACTTTTTCCTCCTCCTTAGGACCGATTCATCATCATCCTCACTGTTTACTTCTCTTATCTTTGGGCAATCCACGACAAAGTGCCCAATTACTCCATAGCCACTTCAAGGGTAGTTTCCTTTGTACTTTCCTTTTCCTTTCCTCATATTATTAGTAATGTATGCCATGACTTCATCCAATTTAGTATCACCATCTTCTTCTTCAGAGCTAATATCAAATTCTTCTTCTCTATCTTTAATCTTCAAGCTTTTCATTGCTTTGAAGGCTAGTTCCTTCTCCACCTTAGACTTCTTTTCTTTCTTCATTGGGGCTATTCTCCTTTCATAAGCCACCAATATGTTGTGCAAATTATCTAAGCGCAGCTTATCTAGATCTCTATCTTCTATGGAGGAAACTTTGGCATTATAAGCTTCTGCCAAGGTTCTAAGTATTTTCCTTACCACAATAGCATCCTGAATCTCCTCTCTATAGCCTTTAATAGAGCACACAATTTCATTGACTTTTGTAAAGAATGCATCCACAGTCTCATCATTTTGCTTCTTTATGTCTTTGAATCTGCTCCTCCAAATTTGTAACTTGGCTTCCTTCATGAATGTTCTTCAGTTTGTCCCAGATTTGCTTGGCTATGTTGCACCCCATCACCTTGGTAAATTCTTTATTTGATAAAGAGGCATATAGGGCATTTCTCGCCTTTTCATTACACTCCAAATTCTTTTTATCAGTTGACGTCATAGGATCACCCTCAGCAATAAGGATGAAGCCACTACTAGTAGACTCAAACACATCAAGACCAAGGGATATCAAATATAGGAGGATTTTATTCTTCCATAACTGATAATTCTATCCATCAAAAGTAAGGATGCCCTTGTTGTTAATACTATTCATCCTATCCATGATCTCAAGTAACAGTAGAGATAAAAACTCATACAGTAATACACAACTTCAATTCAAAGTAGGAAAATTGGATCAACAAAGGAACCAACTCTGATACCACTTGTTGAGGACCTTTTTAGGTCTTATACTGAGAAGGGGGTGCATCAATGTGAGATTTCATTTTTACAAACGTATCTGGATTTAACCTCTGTGACTTATTAGAGCCGATGATCCAATTTTTTATCTTTCTCCTTTATGTGAGCCCGACCATATGAGTTGTATAAGTATAAATCAATGTGCAATCACCGAAGTACACATAACAATTTTTACATGATTCACCCACAATAAGTGAGCTATGTCTACAGTGTGATAAAATCACTCCTAAATCACACAATCCACTCTTGTTATTAAGAGTTTATAGTAAAAACTTTCCTGGAGAACGATCAATCAATGTGTACAGACTGCTAGTGTAGAATATGGATCTTCTCCTTCCTTTGTTGTCGGTGTTCTCTCACCCATTGCTGATGTTGTCTACACGTGCTACTATTGCTATCCATATGCACTACTGCTACTATCTACACGCGTTACTGTTGTCTACTCACACTATTGCTACTATTTACACACACTGCAGTTGTTGCTTTCACACACTATTGTTGTTTGTTCACGCTGCTACTGTTGTCCGCATGAGCTACTGCTATTATCTGCGCACACTACTACTGTTAGCTTGTGCTGCTGCTACTGTTAGCACATACTGCTGCTACTATTTGCACATACTACTGTTATTATCCGTGCACGCTGTTGCTGTCAGCTCTTGCTATCCATGCATGCTGCTATTGCTGTCCACATGCGTTGCTCTCGCAGATTTGGTTGCTGGGCATGTTACACTTGCTAGTATAGCCTCCTGCATATGCTATTGCTATTTGCATACGTTGCTCTCTTTGATTTGGTTGCTAAGCACACTGCACTTATTGGTATTACCCCCTAGACATGTTGCTACTGTCTGTATGCACTGCTTTCACTGATTTGGTTACTGGGTGCCCTACACTTACTGGTATAGCCTCTTAGATATGTTGGTACTGTTTGAACACATTACTCCTATTGTTTGCGTGTGCTACTGCTATTGAATTGGCTGCTAGATGCATTGCACTTGCTGGTATTGTTTCCCAAACGTGCTGCTAGTGTTGGTAATCCCTTTTGGACATATTACCACTACTGGTATAACATCCAAAGGTGCTATTGGTTTGCTGGAAGACTGGTGCAAACTGTTACCTCTTGGTTTGCTAGTGCAAGCTACTGGTTTATTGGTTCAAGGATAGCTGCTGCAAGTTTTGGTGAGAGCTGGTTGTTGTAGGTGCTGGTAAGAGTGGTTGGTTACTTCAAGTTTGCCTTACTATCTCTGTCTCCTTCTTGGCTACTTGCCTTGCTGCCTCTCTCTCCCTTTTGGCCAGCTGCCTTACTGTCTCTCTCTCCCTCTTAGCCGATTGCCTTGCTACCTCTCTTTCCCTTTTGTCTGACTACTGCAATTAGGTTCTATTCTTTCAAAAAATTCTGTAGCACTCACACCACCTTGCAAGACACATAGGGGTATTTATAGAGTATTAAGATTAGGGTTACACAATCATCAACGGTCATCGTTGATTCCTATAGGTTGCCCTATAATCAACGGCCAAATTTGAGTCTTAAAATTTAGGGTTAATGGTCAACGGTCAATCTTGACCCCTAAAATTTATGGTCACAGTCAACATTGACTTCTCAACATTATGGTTGACCTGTCATCACCAATTTTTCCCAATGACCTCTCTTTATCTCAACGGCATTCATAATTTCAAATAAACATATACAACTATATGAGATGGTGTTGAAAACAAATTTAACATTAGCCATCAAAGATGGGCTTAACAAATCCTAATTAAAAGGTGTTTGTAATTCGATGGATAGTTTTTATGAAATTATACAACGATCTAAGGATCATATACAATATTTAGATAAAATGACAAGACACCTTAAAGTTTATATACAATAATTTGATAAAATTACAAGACAACTTAGAGATATAATATTACGTTTTTATAAAATTATATAAAAAATAATAATATTTAGATAAATTTATAGGATACTTAAGAGATATAATATAACACCTTTATAAAATTATATTCACCTTATTAATTATATACAATACTTTGATTATATTATGAACTAATTAGAATTATGTGATGTTTTGATAAATTTTTATAATACCTTAAAAATAATGTAAAAGACCTAAAACTTCTATTTTCTCCCACTTTCAATTGTACAACATAAATCTTCAAACTAAAAAGTTGTATATTTTTTGAAAAAAAAAAAGCATTACTCATTATGTTGGTTGCCAAATTAGTTATCTTTCCTTAATTGTCTCTTGTTTAATTGGAAAATCACTAAAAATAAATCTCAATTAATAGACAAGAAGAAACTTTTGTAGATAATTAACAAATACAACTAAATTATTGTCTTAAGTACACAAAATTTACTATTGAATACAATTTCAATTAACCAATGCTGCTTTTTTATTACAAAGAATAATACTTCTCTGTTCACATAAGCATTGTAATCAACATATGAAGCACAACTTTTATACATCAAACTATTTTTTTAAGTATTAATGGAAAATATTAATGACAACGTACCATTAAATAGTACAATGAAATAGTTGTCTTACATAACATCTTTAAGATTTTATGCGATACTTTCTTACATTCATATGAAACTTTATTAAAGATATATGACACTTTCTTCCATTCATACCACATTTGACGTGTATAGTATGATACTCTCTTGCAATCATACAACACCATCCAAGTTACATAAAAGACTTCCTTTTACTCATGCAATGTCTTATAGGTTATATAAGAACTTTCTTGCAATCACATGACATCTTACAAATTATAAACAACACTTTGTTTAGTCCATACAACACTTTAATGAATAGTTATACCATACAAGCTGTTAATATGAGAGGCAAAAAAAAAAAAAAACAACACAACATCCAACAAAGTAACCATAGTCATAGTGATGTGGAACATTGTAGTAGCCCACAAATTAAGATGGTCAAAAGATCAATATCAATGACCCTTAAAGCACTTTCTCAATCTATGAATGCTAACTACATTTTCACACCTTATAATAGACAATGGCAATCACTACAACTAATTTTATAAGTAGATGGGCCCTCTATGATTCTTCCTAAAAAGGGTCTTCCATGTTATTTAGTGCTTAAGCTAGTTCAATCAACGTGTAACACTCAATCTTAAATCCAAGTCATAATGATGTCTCAAACAATTGGCATTTGAAATGATACATAATTCATTGTGTCACATAGGCTATAAATATAAAGTTGTGGACATTACATAAGTGATCCAAAATGTCACAAATTTCATTTTAAGCAAACTCCACTCTACCTTGTGCTGTTGTAGCATTGTCTCGATAGGTAAAATATCACTTACTAAGTTACTCCCATTTTACCTTGCGGTTATTGGTCCACGCCTATAACCAATAATCTAAAAACAACTTATAGATTACGAAA
This sequence comes from Ceriops tagal, assembly GCA_021533255.1. NCBI lineage: Eukaryota > Viridiplantae > Streptophyta > Magnoliopsida > Malpighiales > Rhizophoraceae > Ceriops > Ceriops tagal. The sequence goes on from CM038608.1 coordinate 4,704,600, forward strand.
GAATCTAGCTTAAGAAAAGAATATAGCAACAAAGATGGATATTGGTCAAGATTAATGTTCGAATGCATATTAATGTTCAACAAAGATGATTACAAAAGCAAATTCACAAATTGTTTGGAAAATTGTCAAGGCTACTTATTGAAATTGCTAAGCATTTCTAGTCAAATATGTGTATATGCTTCATCATATGACCCATGAAAGTTATATAACAAACTAATTGTGAAAGCCTTATTCCTTTCCTTCCATTATATATACTTGTCCTCCTACTCCTTTAAGAGATCGTAGACTTGTAATGATTTCATAAATTGGTCATATAATCCTTTCCCTCAATCAAAAAATCTCCAAAGCCATGTTATTTTTCACTTCCACCTTTCATCCATTGATTTCTCAAATTTATACATTGAGTTGTTTTTACATTATACAATGACAAACAATTTTGAAAACTTTTGAGCTAATGGAGCATTGTCAAACCATACCTAATGTTAAAAATTTAACTTTTTTCCATCCCTTACTATGAAATCAAAATTGGATTTCATAGCCTCCAAAATCTTATTTCCATTTTATCAAACTGAACATACACCTTTCTAAACTAATGACATCTATAAGAATCTCATTGACCACTCCCATGGCCATAGTATTAGGCTTGGCTATCAGAAGTGCCAAATCAAGATCCATATCACTTAAATGGATATTGACTTGTTCACACAATTTAGAAAAGTTTAATTTATTGAACATTACAACAAATGAAGAATGTAAATGAATAGAAATATCACACAATCATAAATGATTATAATTAATCACAAATTAGATTCAATCAATAATCAGAATATATAATAGTTTTTTTTTTTTTAGAAATACTATACTACATTATCATAAGTAAATACCATATTAAAACTTGATAGGTAATCAATTATTTTTTCAATTAAATATATTTGATATCTTTAGATAAATAAATAAATATACTTAACAAAAAAATATTAATATACCCTAATAATGTTACTAATCATAAAATAATGATTTACCTTTGGGAAAATCTTGTAATTTTATTAACCAATAACGTCAATTTACCCAATCACCTTTCATTTATAGCATTTTATTAAAATCATAGGTAAACAACTATTTATGCATAATGTTATCCATACCAGTTTGGTCACTTTAGTAACTATCAAACTATCACTATAATAATACATGGAAAACATTTATTTAGTTAATTTGATGACCATCACATTATATCAAATATATATAAAAACATACAATAATATCATTCAAAAGAAATTAAAAATTCCTTATGACATAATTACAGTAGAATCAAAGCTTTTTCCTTTTATTTATTTATTTCTTCTTAATATCATTATTATTGAATTGTAATAAAATTTACTTAAGAGTTTCCAAGATCAAAAGCCAAGGAAATTAATTAAATAAACATAATTTGATATTTTGGTTGAATCATTAAGGATCAATAGGCATAAATATAAACCAAACGTGTAAAATTTCATTATTTTACATAAGACCATAGCAAATTAATCTTATTTGGATACTTATTATGTTCTTTCAATTAATGAACAATCATAAATCAAGTACATATTTAGTTATTCATACACAGAAAATAATCAATTACTAAATGTAAATTCTGATACCATTTGTTCAACAATTTATTTAAAATATTATCATTAAACATTAATTTTGGATCTTGATATTGATTATTTTCATGCAAATAATATAACAAATAATATACGTGAATTGGTAGAAGTTGAAGTCATTATCATGACGAAAGAGCTAGTCTTAACCTAATAACTTATTTCTCTCTCTTAACCTTAACTATAATCACATGTCTTTAGGTGGAGTTTTCATATGTGTTAGGAAGAGAGAAGACTAATCACACACACATGTATGTGTGATATATATATAGACACACACACACACACAATTATATGGCTTAATTAGGCATGTCTATTAATGCCCAAAATTATAGCCCTTAACAGTGTAATAACATGTGAAACTAATTCTTATTAATCAGATCACATTATAATTGATTCCCAAATAAAATAGTATTCTAAAATATTTCACTCTTAGTGGAGAAAATATTTTAACAAATAATGTGTCAACTACATTCAAATCTTTTACATAAAGTCTGATGTCCTACCACACTTACGTTGACCATCTTTAATCGGGCCATTTGCCATAGCTAAGTCAACCATCATGATTAAGAGTCAATTACAATACAAGCATTTTAAAATTTTAAGGGCATTGTCATACTTAGGTTGACCACTAACATTAAATATCAACCATGAAAGAACCATTTTCACATAACAATAAAGGTTGTTATACTTAAGTCAATCACCCAAAACTAATGTCAACCACTAATCTTTATAGGTTTTCATATGTCCATACTTAATAGGAATACCACTACTAGATACTAACAACAATTCAAGTGTTTCATATGGTAAGGGGATCCACCTTTACTGTTGTTCCCATAGCCTTGTATGGATTGTAATTGTTGTCAATTAGATTTAAGTGTGCAAGAAAGTAAAGCCACATGCAAGGGCAAGAAAGTAAAGCCACATGGAAGGGCAAGAACGTAAATTTGCCATGTAAGCCCTATAGGGGCAAGAACGTAAATCCGCCGCGTAAGCCCTATTAGGGTTTCATGGAAGAGAGTATATCAAGACCTTGGAAGACAAAATTAGGGTAAGGCCAACACAATTGAATATATGGCAAAACACAAAATTGTATGGACGGCCAAATAAAGAAAACAGAAAAACACAATATACGGCTAAAGCACACCAACGGCAAGCGAACGATAGAACAGGGGACGACAAAATAGAAAAGAAGTAGTCGTAGTGAACAATGTAGCCATCGAGTGAACAGTAGTCGTCAAGTGAATAGGAGCCGTCGACGGAAGACAAAGAGAAAAAGAAAATTGTAGCCGTCGTCGGGCGAAGGAGAGAAGAGGACCAAAAAAAGAGAAAACCGGCACACCACCGATACGCCCAAAATACACCTAAAGAAGAGAGAGTAGCCATCGACAGGAAGGAGAGAGAAAATGTAGTCGTTGTCAGAGATAGGAGAGAATGAAAATTGAGCAAATTAGAGCAAACCGGCAGAAAAAGAAACCAGACGACCATAGAAGAGAGAGATACCGACGGCAACAAAGAAATCAACCGTCGAGAGAGAGAGAGAAAGAGGAGACGGTCGACGGCCGAGCTAAACAAAGAACAACTGTCGAGAGAGAGAGAAAGAGGAGACACCTAGAACAAAGGAGTCAATGGGAAGGAGAGAGAAAACACAGCCAAATAAGGGAAAAAGAGAGAAAATTTGGAACGACCAAAGAAGAGTGAACGGCTGGAAGAGAGAGAGAAATCTAGCGATAAGAGAAAGAAATCCGGCTGGACAGCAAGAGAGAGAGAAACAGACAGGCGAGCCGTGAGACAGTGAAATTGTGGGGCAAAGAGACAAGTGAAGCTGTGAGACGGTGAAAGCAGGAATTGTGTGAAACAATGTAAAGAAGGAATTCGGCGAAGCATTGAAAGAACTCAACGTATTTCCAGATTTCTTCAAAAAAGGTTAAAGAGCGTTGCAGTGAACTTTTAAACGGCAGTGGAGTAGACTTTCAATTCAACAGAGGCAAGACAAGCTAGAAGAAGGGTAGACACAGTAAGTAACACTCCTTGTATTGTACTTGCTTAATAATTGCAATAGTGAAAGGAGCAGAGGATTAAGACATCCATTGTAACTGGAATTTTCAAGTATAGTGGATAGTCTCGGTAGAGGGAGAGTCCCTACCACCGTGGATGTACGTCATGTTGATGGAACCACGTAAATCTCGTGTATCCTTAATTTGCTTTACGTTCTATGTTTTAAATTGAGTTGTGAACGCAGCTAAAGTATCAGCCAACCCATAACCTAATGAAGACCTAAACAAGAACATCTGTATTGTCTATTAGGCAAGGTGTTTGAAAGGTGACTTTGGGGACTATTGTGATTAGTAGGTAGCAATAGATCTACCTTAGTCGAGTCTGAGAAAGAGTTCGCTTTTAAAAAGAGGTTGAAGTTGTTCACTTACCTGCGAATTACGAATTGTAGTGATACGGATTCACCCCCCGCTCAGTATCACAAACTAATAGATCCTAGGGAGAACAGGTTCACCAGTTTGAAGCTTAATAGCTTGGTGTACTAGTTTGAAGGGATCTAGAAGTTTGACTTCTTTAGCATACTGAGAAATGGAAGCCGGTACTAGCATTAGCACCACTTACAGCAAGAAGGTTCCAATCTTCAACGGAACCAACTACCATATGTAGAAAGCAAGAATGAAAGTGGTATTTGCAACCATGGGCATGAACGTGGTGAAATGCGTACAGGAGGGTTTTATGGCTCTAGAAAAAGGTAAAGACCCAACCCCAGAGGAGTTAAGGCAGTTTGAGATAAATGGGAAGGCCTCAAATGTCATCATTTCAACATTGACAGATGCTGAGTATGCTAAAGTTATGGACTACAAATCTGCCAAGGAGATATGGGACAAATTGCAGAAAGTCTATGAAGGTGATGGCAGAATGAAGGAGGCTAAGCTTTAAGTGTTCAAGGAGTGATATGAATCTCTCAAAATGTAGAAGAATGAGACAATTTAAGAGTTCTTCACCAGGGTTATTGACGATGTAAACGACTTGAGAAGTTATAGGAAGGACAAGAAGGACTCATTTATTGTGAAGAAAATTTTGAGAATTCTACCTAAGAGGTTTGCCTCAAAGGTAGCAGCCATAGAAGAGAGTAGAGATCTCAATTCTATGTCTCTGCATGATCTCCAGTGCAATCTCATTGCATATGAAATAAGGATAAAGTCAATTGAAAGCTCTACAACAACGAAGGTATCAAAGGTGGCAGCTTTCAAAGCTATGAAGCACCTAAAGATAAAAGAAGAAGAAGAATCATCCAGTAAGGATGATCATGATGATGATGAGGAAGAAAGTGAAGGTGAAGTATTGACTTACTTCACAAGGAAATTCAAAAAGGGGTCTAAGAAGGGAAAAGGACAGTTGTCCTTGAGATGTTATCGTTATCGGCAGATTGGACACTTTGCTTCTCAGTGCAAAGTGAAACTTAATGATGAAGATGAGGATGGTGATGATAAGCAGAATTCAAGATAGAGAAGATCATCATTCAAATCAAAGAAGTCCAGTAAGAAGATTGCTAACCCACAGAAAAAGAAGAGAGGCTCATTCAAGAGTTATGTGAGTCAGACAAAAAAAGCTGATGAAGAGGAAAATGAAGACTCATCAGATGAGTATAAGTGGTAGCTCAACCTCTGAAGAGGAAGAGGAGGTTGATGAAGAAGAGCCAGATCTTGAAGCTGAGCTGGAAGCAGCTTCAAAGGAGATAATCAGAAGGGGCAAAACCATAAAAAGGTTGGAAGCTCACATAAAACAAGTTAAAGCAAAGTCTGAGGAAGCTAAAAGTCAAAAGGATGAACTAAGGGCTGAGCATATTGACTTGAAGAAAAGATTTGAAGAACAGATCAAAATATGTGAAGACCTTACAGTAGAGCTTGGCTCAAGGGCTTTAAAAATTGATGAAATGGAGAAAGAGTTGCTGAGACTTTAGCAACAACTCAAAGAGAGTGAGAAGAACTTGTAGAAGTTTGAAGTGGTAGGAGAAACATGCTCTGCAAGAGAAAAGAAGAATGAGACTTTGCCACAGAAGTTGAAAGAGAAGGCTGTGACTCAGGTGAAGATAACTGAAGAAGAGAAGATAGTTATCAAACCAAAGCCAGGGCAAAAAATGATGTATGTGGTTAAAGAGCAGCAGCCCATAGCTGCTACGTCTCAGAAAGAAAAGAAAGTCAGCCAACAGAGGGCTACAGTTGAACAGAAGAAGGAGAAGAAGGTGACTGAAATGAAAGTCACACAAGCAAAGAAGCTACCTACTTTGCCTACACAACAAGTGATGAACAGAAGAAGACAACCCAAGAAGAGGCAGTTTCAAGGTCATTGCCTTTATTGTGGAGTTTGGGGTTATAAGACGAGTAACTGCTAGTGGAGAAGGCCAGTATATGTCTCCAACTTGAGAAGATACGATGCTGCATACAGGGGGAGACAATACAAAATTCAGAGGAGAACACCTGTCGTGAGTTCTTGCATATACTATAAAAAGCAAGGACACATTGACGAGGATTGTTGGTGGAAGCCCAAACCAGTAGTTTCAAAGAACAAGTTTACTGTATTGGCAAACTTGGAACAATGTGAAAGGTACAGGCAGGATGGCCATAATGCCAAAAGATTCATGACACTTCTCCTTGAGCAAGAGAAGGCACTCAATGGCACAGTAAAAACAAGCGGTGCAATCAAAGCTAAGAAAAAGGAGAAAGCTATCTTCTAGCCAGTTCAAAACAAGGAATATAGAGCAAAAAGGGAGGTGGCTAATATAGCTGAAATTGCACTAAAGGCTGATTGTAAGGATAAGCAGTGGATCCTTGATAGTGGATGCACTTCGCACATAACGGGAGACAAAAGTAAATTATCAAAGTTAAACAAATCAAGAGAAGGCAGAGTCATGTTTGGTAATGATGATTCACTCAACATCAGTGGTGAGGGGTCAATGAATATTGGAAAAGGAAAGCTAAAAGTTGTTCTGCACATTGAAGGACTTAGATATAATCTAGCATCTATCAACCAACTATGCAACGACGACCACAAAGGGATATTCACAAAAATAGGTTGCCAAGCAAAGAGTAAAGAAGGCAATACTGTTACAGTCAGGAAGAGAACAGCTGGAAATTTATATGTGATTAATGAGGACAAGACAAGTAGCTGTTTACTCACCAAAGAAGAAGAAAATCAACTCTGGCATAGGAGGTTGGGACACTTATCACAGAAAAACATGAGGAAGCTGACCACTACTCATGCAATCAGAGACATTCCTAACCTCAAGAGAGAGAGAGAGTATGTTTGCTCAGCATGCTCTAAAGGAAAACATGTCAAAAAGCAGTACAAGACCAAAGAGTTCAATTCTGAAGCAGTGCTTGACATTGTGCATACTGATTTGTGTGGACCGATGAGGACAAAAGGGTTGAATGGTGAGAGGTACTTCATTTTGTTTGTTGATGATTATTCGAGAAGGACCTGCCTCATGCACCTCAAATACAAGTCAGAAGTTTTGAATTGCTTCAAGAGATATAGAAGATTGGCTGAAAATGAGAGTGAAAGGAAGATCAAAGTATTGAGGTTAGATCAAGGCACTGAATTTACAAATAACGCTTTTGAAGATTATCTTGAGAAGCATGGAATTCATCTCAAATGGCAGCAGCAGGAACACCTCAACAGAATGGGGTGGTAAAGAGGAAAAATAGAGTTGTGGTTGAAATGGTGAGAACTCTACTGCTAGAATCCAAACTTCACACAAGATTTTGGACAAGAGCAACATTTATAGCCGTGCATCTACTAAACAGAGTATTACTAAGGCCCAATACTGATAAGACTCCATATGAGCTATGGAGTGGGAAGAAGACAACAACCAAGTATCTCAGAGTCTTTGGCAGCCCATGTTTTGTGAAGAACAAGAAGCAAAACTTGGGAAAATTCAACACTAGGTTTGATGAAGGCATCTTTGTGGGATATTCAGAAAAGACAAAAGGTTGTAGAGTTTTCTTGCATAAGCTGGGAAAAGTGATCACTTCCAATGATGTGAGAATAGATGAGAACTAGAAAACAATGCAAAATGGAGAAGCTGAGGACAATGAAGAAGATGACTTCAATATAGATGAAGAATTAGACCAACCTGAAGAAAAGGAACAAGAAGTAAGTTCAGACTCGGAGAAGAGTGAGTCTGAAGATGAAGAAAGAGATCCTCTTACAACTAAGACTGTGCAAGAAAGAATGCCAAAGAAAACGTGGACTAGTGCTCATCAAGAAAATCAGATCATAGGTGACCTATCAGCAGGAGTTACAATAAAAAGAAGAATTGTGGGAGCTACTGCTTTACTCTCACAAGTTGAACCTAAATCTGTTGAAGAGGCTACATAAGATCTAACTAAACCTCTGTCCACATAGCTATTTGAAAAGCACAGTTAAGTCTATCTATGCAAATGCCTCTTCAAGCCTGAAAATCAAGTGAATCCTCCATCTCTACCTTGCGAGTTTTTCAAATTTGTAATTGGTTGGCAAAGGGGGAGAGAAGCAACAGTGCAGGGGGAGCTGTTAAGAAAAGGGGAGTGCATATTTAGGGGGAGTTGAAACTGCTGCATAATGGCTTTTGTTATGAGTGTTGCCGATAATTACAAAGGAGGAGATTGTTGTTCCCACAACCTTGTATGGGTTGTAATTATTGTCAACTAGATTTAAATGTGCAAGAAAGTAAAGCCATATGGAAGGGCAAGAAAGTAAAGCCACGTGGAAGGGAAAGAATGTAAAGCCACGTGGAAGGGCAAGAATGTAAATCCACATGGAAGGGCAAGAACGTAAATCCGGCGCGTAAGCCCTGGAGGGGCAAGAATATAAATCCGCCACGTAAGCCCTATTAGGGTTTCATGGAAGAGAGTATATAAAGACCTTGGAAGACAAAATTAGGGTAAGGCCAACACAATTGAATATACGGCAAAACACAAAAGTGTATGGACGGTCAAATAGAGAAAACAGAAAAACACAACATACGGCCAAAGCACACCGACGGCAAGCGAACATTAGAACAGGGGATGGTAATATAAAAAAGAAGCAACCGTAGTGAACAGTGTAGTTGTCAAGTGAACAGTAGCCGTCAAGTGAACAGGAGCCATCGACGAAAGAAGAAAAGAAAAAGAAAATTGTAGCCGTTGTCGGGCAAAGGAGAGAAGAGGACCAAAAAAAGAGAAAATCGGCACACTACTGATACGCCCAGAATACACCTAAAGAAGAGAAAGTAGCCATCGACGGGAAGGAGAGAGAAAACGTAGCCATCGTTAGAGATAGGAGAGAAAACAAAAAATGAGCAAATCAGAGCAGATCGATGGAAGAAGAAACCAGACGGCCATAGAAGAGAGAGATACCGATGGCAACAAAGAAATCAACCGTCAAGAGAGAGAGAGAGAAAGAGGAGACAGTCGACGGTCGGGCTGAACGAAGAACAACTGTCGAGAGAGAGAGAAAGAGGAGACGGCCAGAACAGAGGAGTCGATAGGAAGGTGAGAGAAAACATGGCCAAATAAGGGAAAAGGAGAAAATCTGGAACGACCAAAAAAGAGTGAACGACTGGATGGTAAAAGAGAGAAATCCGGCAGTAAGAGAGAGAAATTTGGCTGGACAGCAAGAGAGAGAGAAATGGACAGGCGAGCCGTGAGATAATGAGATTGTGGGGCAAAGGGACGGGTGAAGCCGTGAGACGGTGAAAGCAGGAGTTGTGTGAAACAACGTAAAGAAGGAATTCGGCAAAGCATTGAAAGAACTCAACGTATTTCCAAATTTCTTTAAGAGAGGTTAGAGAGTGTTGCGGTAAACTTTTAAGCAGCAATGGAGCTCTTTGTATTGTACTTGCTTAGTAATTGCAATAGTGAAAGGAACAGAGGATTAAGACATCCATTGTAATTGGAATTTTCAAGTATAGTAGATAGTCTCAGTGGAGGGAGAGTCCTTACCACCGTAGCGGTACATCACATTGACAGAACCACGTAAATCTCGTGTGTCCTTAATTTGCTTTACGTTCTGTGTTTTGAATTAAGTTGTAAACGCAGTTAAAGTATCAACCAACCCATAACCTAACGAAGACCTAAACAAGAACATCCATATTGTCTATTAGGCAAGGTGTTTGAAAGGTGACTTTAGGGACTATTGTGATTAGTAGGTAGCAATAGATCTACCTTAGTCCAGTCTGAGAAAGAGTTCACTTTTAAGAAGACGTTGAAGTTGTTCACTTACCTGCGAATTGCGAATTGTGGTGATACTGATTCACCCCCCCTCTTAGTATCACAAACTAGTAGATCCTAAGGAGAAGTCAGGAACTTCATTTACAATTGGGCAAACTATGTTATTGTTCATCCACTGTCTTACAGTGAATTCAAACTCCATTTTTAACTTACTTAAATAAACTTTTCTTTTAAACACACAATATCAACTTTGTGATATTTATACACTTATATAAATATATGTAAATTTTTATGTAAATGGATATATCTATATGTATTCATATATATATCTACTTGATATGTTACTATAAAAAATTATTTGTACCAATTTATTGATCAAATTATACCAAACTTAAAGAATATATTTAATAATTTAATATTAATAAAGAATTTAAAGAATTTAAATTTTGGTTTAAGAGATTAAAATATATGATATATGTTATTTTCAATATATTATATGACACTTTAAAAAATATTATCTGTGATATCTTTCATAAAGTTACCATACAAATTTATATTCAACACTTCAATTGCTTTGTATGTAACTTTGATATATTTATATGATACATAAGAATTAAAAATCATTCTTATCACTTACTCCCTTTTGAAAGTCTTGGTTTCTAGGAGAAACTAGGACTTAAAAGTCATTCCATTCTCCAAATGCTTCTTAAGGGCTAAGAAGGTAACAATCATTATTGGGTTTCAAATGAGGCACCCCTATTGAATCATAATTGTTATATTTATTTAAGTCAACTTTTTATCTTCCTACCATTTGCTATTTAAGAAATTTCCTTGTGCTTTTTACCCTTATTTAATTTTTTTTGGAGGAAATCACCTGCAATAGAACTCTTTTTGTCCCCAAACTTATCCTTTTAGCACAAGATTTTTCTTTTTCACTTCTATTTTATTACTCATTATGAAATTTGGTGATGAGTTGAGTCTTTGATCTTCTTTTTCTCTAGATGTCACTTCTTTAAAAGCCTCTAGTAGTAATATCTCTATAAGCTTTTTCGCAAGCTAAGACTTTTGAAATGAGAGTTTTAGCATGGACTTCTCCTTTAGTCAAGATTTTGAAAGTGAGAGTTTTGGTGTAAGCTTCTCCTCAAGCCAAGACTTCTAAAGTGAGAGTTCCAAAGCAATCCCTTAAGGATGTTTTCACAACAATAACTACTGAGGATGATGGAGCCAATGAGAGTGATATTCTTTTTGTTACCTATGCTAAGCCTACCTATTTTAAAGGTCTTTCAACAATTTCTTAAGTATTACAAGAATGCTCATGGACAGCTACATCCTAACAACTAGTTAAATTTGATTAAGGTGCATGAAGCTATTTATCAAGTTAGTTGTACCTTTAACACCTAGATCTTATTGAGCCTTCTTGACTTTAAAAAGGTATAACATTTTTGTGAGTTATACTAATTGCCATGCCAAGCTAAGTGTAAAGTGAGTATGAACAAAAACCCCTCTAAGTAAGAGTTCAAAGATAAGTTGATATGCTATAAACATCTTAACCATGTATGTTACCCACTTTTATGGAATCATATGGCCTAGAGAAGAAAATGCCTAGCTATGAAAGATAACAACTTCTTTACTTTTAAGTGGCTTAGAAAGCTAAATACCATGGTTACTACTACAAGGGTTGTTCCTAGGTCAATTTCCTTATGGCCTTCCAACTATAATGCCCTACCTAGAGTTCATATTACAAAAAGTTCTCAAGCAACCATAGTTGTAGGAAAATGACCTATAAACAACAAAAGTTATCTGATTTAGGAAAGATAAAAGTAAAGGTAGCTTCCCCTTTGGAAGAGGATGGCTAGTTTAAATAAGAGTCATTGGCTTTACAATATGTTGGGATAGAGGATTTGACTAGAAAGTTAGGGTGTGATAAAACCCTTTTAAGGAGAACCAATGCTTACTAGCTAGTAAATTTTAAAGAGGCAAATGCTAAAGCAAAAGAGCCCAATTGTTAAGCTAATGACATAGAGTAGCAAATGGTTCACTTCTAAGAAAGGGTTAAAAGTATGAAAGAGCTACAAAGAAGGTGGAGAGTCTAGAAGAGGAGCTTTGAGTTGCCAAGGAAGGTTAATCTGCTCCTTTGATTGGAAATGCTTAGCAATTTTAACAAGTAGCCTTGACAATCTTCTAAATAATTCATGAATTTGCTTTTGACACCTAGAGAGGTAAACTCAAGGATATGCATTCATACATTAATCTTGACCAATATCTTTATTGCTAGATTCTTTTCTTAAGTGATTTCAAGGTTAAGAGTTCAAGTTAAAGTAAAAGTGATATCACTACCTTTGTATCTTTCTTAGTCTTAGGGTGAAAATCTTAATTATTATGTCATAGTCTAAGTTCAAGCTAAAAGTTTAATTAATTTAAACTTTATTATTCAATGGATTTGGACTTTTTTACTTTTTTGGGTACTATGCTACCATTTTTATGTTTTATTTATTTATTTATTTATTTCCTTTGGCCTATTATGCCTTGATATGTTATTAAGATAGATGGGCCACAGTCATTATTTGTCAACTTTTAGCAATTATATATCTTTTGGCCTTTAAAACCATGTTTTATTCTCCTAGTACTTTTTAGTGGTATTTTTAAAGGTCTAACTAATCATACATGTTCTTATTATTGTACTAAGTATGGTATGCCACAATTGTGCCACTTCAAAATCCATGAGTTTTTTCCTACATTCAAATATTCCCTAATTTTAAGATCCTTGCATGGACACTTTAACCAAAACATTATTGTTGTAAATGGTAAAAAGATTTTATTTAAAAGAAGCAATCTTAAGGTCTAAGACCTCCATTCCATATTATGATATGTCAAATTCCACTAGGCTTTCTACACATATGAGGACTTGTTAAAAGATCTTGAATTCCAATATGCATGCATGGCTATTCCTATGTTTATAAAAAAGGCTTTTTTCCCTATTGAGTTTGCAAGCATATTTTTAGATCGTTTGGTCATTGGTGTGTATGTTACATCAAGCTTTCAAGAAATTCCTCATCCAATTAAGGGATTGTGCTAAGTTAGATAACACCTACCTTTAAGATTTTACTAATAGGGTTACTATTTTTAAGTACTTGTATAAAGGTTTTTATAACTAAGGTCATTTGCTTCACTTTTGTCAAATTATTATTACGCCCTATGAAGGGGAGAAGAGTATATATGCTATCAAGTGACAAATGGAAGGCATATATGATCTCTTTGTTTTAGATGGAGAGTTAGGTGTTGTAGAAGAAATGTGTGCATGGAGACATACATTCTTTTTCCTAATGCTTGTTGGGGCAAATGATAATTATCCTACATATTGAGTGTTTATAGATTTAGATCAAGTATTGGTGCCCGCATTAAATATAGAGGAAAAGGAATGAATGAGGAGATTGCTCAACTTAACTTGTTTTTTTCATATAAACATACACTTTCACTTGTCCAATCTTAAGGAGGTATACCTCCTTTCGCTTCCAAATTATTAGGTTTCTTAAGGATTCATTTATAGTCGAGGACTTTATGCTTCAATTTTTATAGCTAAACGGTTTGCCCAAGATTAAGGTTAAAAACCAGGCAGTAACTAGCTAGGGGAATCATGGAGTTGACAATTTTAGTCTAAATTCTAACATTGACATGAGCTAGGAAATCAATGAATTTTCTTCTTTTTATAAGTTTGTTATATGGTGCTCATCCTTTAATATCCTTACATTTTTATTTACTTTTTTGCAAGTATATCATATGATCAGAATTTTGATATTACTTCCAAGGATATTAAGTCCATAAAAGACTTTCTTTTAATGAAGCATACAAATAAGCCAAGGAAAGAAAAGAATTTGAAGTATGCAACAAAGGAAATCAACTTTAAAAGTCTGAGTAAGCATATAAAGCTGTCTAGCAAAAATCATATTTTGCCATCAATGTCCAAGGTGGTGATGACGGAGAGCCCTGTTAATATGCAAGAGATACAACTAGGAAGCTTGTGCCAACAGATTTTCCTACCCCTCCTATTAAAACAAAAATAACCTAACAAGAAGGATAATTGTCCGATCAAATGCCTTAAATTGTCTTATCATCAATTGAGACTTTTAAGAATAAAAAGGAGTATGCACAACAATTGAAATCCCTCACAATTCTTATGCAAAAGCACATATATTAATTGGTTTTGCTTACATCAAGGATATTACTTACCAAGTTGTGGCTAAGTGAAAGGACTTGCATCATTATAAGGGTGATCGCCTCTAATGCCTAAAAAAGTTAGGCAATGCTCTTATTTTTTTTAAGGCATTACATGCAAATAAAAAGGCTTGTGTTTGCCTAATAAGCTGACATCCATGAATCAACATGTAGTGAAGTTCCCGACTTCTCCCTAAGATCTACTAGTTTGTGATACTAAAAGGGGGGATGAATCAGTATCACTACAATTCGCAATTCACAGGTAAGTGAACAACTTCAACCTCTTCTTAGAAGCGAACTCTTTCTCAGACTCGACTAAGGTAAATCTATTACTACCTACTAATCACAATAGTCCCCAAAGTCACCTTTCAGACACCTTGCCTAATAGACAATACGGATGTTCTTGTTTAGGTCTTCGTCAGGTTATGGGTTGGCTAATACTTTAGCTACGTTCACAACACAATTCAAAACACAGAACGCAAAGCAAATTAAGGATACACGAGATTTACGTGGTTCCGTCAACGTGACGTACATCCACGGTGGTAAGGACTCTCCCTCTACCGAGACTATCCACTATACTTGTGAATACAGGTTACAATGGATGTCTTTAATTCTCTGCTCCTTTCACTATTACAATTACTAAGCAAGTACAATACAAAGAGTGTCACTTACTATGTCAACCCTTATTCTAGCTTGTCTTGCCTCTATTGAATTGAAAGGCTGCTCCACTACTACATAGAAGTTCACCGCAATGCTCTCTAACCTCTTTTAAAGAAATTTGGAAATACGTTGAGTTCTTTCAATGCTTCGCTGAAGTTCTTCTCTACGTTGTATCACATAACTCTTCCTTTCACCGTCTCACAATCTCACCTGTCTCCTTGTCTCGCATTTCTGGTTTGTCGTTCTATGTCTCATGGCCTACCTCACGTTTCTGGTTTGCCATTCTACGTCTCACGGCCTACCTTACGTTTCTGGTTTGGCATTACACGTCTCATGCACGTTTCTGGTTTGCACCCTAGTTTCACGCCTCACGTACATTCCTAGTCTGCATGCCTTGTTGGTCACACGCCTCACGCACGTTTCGGGTTTGTGCTTGTCCGTTTAACACCTCCAGACAGCTTGGTTCAAGTCACACGGCCTGCCTCACTGCCGTTGCACATTTGCTGGCCTGCACCACTCTTTTGATTTTTTTGGTTTAAGTCACACGGCCTATCTGTTTCTGGTTTTAGCCGTCACACATTCTTGTCTATTTCTCTCTAGGTGGTGTTTACGTTTTCTGATGTGTCCCACATTGGTTCCTGAGGGGGTCTTTGGGCTGTTTATAAGGGTTGGGTTAACCCTCTATTCTTGAGCTAGGTGGTGGAGTTAGGGTTTAATCCCTTATCAAGTGGTATCAGAGCCAAACCTCAGAGGGTCGGTGGGCACATGTACAAAGGTTCCCTGCCACTATGCCGATCGCTGACTGAGGCAGCACAGGGTTCCCTGCCACCATGCCGATCGCCGACTGAGGCAGCACAGGGACGTGCAGTTTAAAGGGGTCGGGAATGATGTGTCCTACGCCGGTTCCTGAGGCGGTCTTTGGGCTGTTTATTGGGGTTAGGTCAACCCTCCATTCTTGAGCTAGCTTTTGTGGTGGAGTTAGGGTTCAATCCTTTATCAAGGACACACTAACGAGGATTGTTGGTGGAAGCCCAAACTAGTAGTTTCAAAGAACAAGTTTGTTATATTGGTAGACTTGGAACAGTGTGAAAGGTGCGGGCAGGATGACCATAATGCCAAGAGATGCATGATACATCTCCCTAAGCAAGAGAAGGCACTCAATGGCATAGTGAAAACAAGCGATGCAGTCAAAGCTGAGAAAAAGGAGAAAGCTATCTTCCAGCAAGTTCAAAATAAGGAATATAGAGCAAAAAGGGAGGTGGCTAATATAGCTGAAATTGCATTAAAGGCTGATTATAAGGATAAGTAATGGATCCTTGATAGTGGACGCACTTCGCATATGATGGGAGATGAGAGTAAATTATCAAAGCTGAACAAATCAAGAGAAGGCAGAGTCAAGTTTGGCAATGATGATTCACTCAACATCAGTGGTCAGGGGTCAGTAAATATTGAAAAAGGAAATCTAAAAGATGTTCTACACGTTGAAGGACTCAGATATAATCTAGCATCTATTAGTCAACTATGCAACGACGACCACAAAGTGATATTCACAAAAATAGGTTGCCATGTAAAGAGTAACGAAGGCAATACTGTTGTAGCCGGAAAGAGAACAACTAAAAATTTGTATGTGATTGATGAAGAAAGAGATCCTCTTGCAACTAAGACTGTGCAAGAAAGAAAGCCAAAGAAAATGTGGACCAGTGCTCATCAAGAAAATCAGATCATAGGTGACCCATCAGCAGGAGTTTCAACAAGAAGAAGAATTGTGGGAGCTACTGCTTTACTCTCACAAGTTGAACCTAAATCTGTTGAAGAGGCTACACAAGATCTAACTAAATCTCTGTCCACAAAGCTGTTTGAAAAGCATAGATTGAGTCTATCTGTGCAAATGCCTCATCAAGCCTGAAGTTGAGGTGAATCCTCCATCTCCACTTTGCTAGTTTTTCAGATTTGTAATTGGTTGTCAAAGGGGGAGAGAAGCAACAGTGCAGGGGGAGCTATTAAGAAAGGAGGAGTGCATATTTAGGGGGAGTTGAAACTGCTGCATAGTGGCTTTTGTTATGAGTGTTGCCAACAATTACAAAAGGGGAGATTGTTGTTCCCATAGCCTTATATGGGTTGTAATTGTTGTCAACTAGGTTTAAGTGTGCAAGAAAGTAAAGCCACATGGAAAGGCAAGAACGTAAATCAGTCGCGTAAGCCCTAGAGGGGCAAGAACGTAAATCCGCCGTGTAAGCCCTGTTAGGATTTCATGGAAGAGAGTATATAAAGACCTTGGATGACAAAATTAGGGTAAGGCCAACACAATTGAATACACGGCAAAAAGAAGAAAAGCACAGCAATTGAGCATTCGGCAACCACACGGCAAAAAGAAGAGGAGCATGGCAAAGAAAAATCCAACAGCTAAATAGGAGAAGAAGAGAAAAACCATATACGGCCATGTAAAGGGTGGAGAAAAAGAAAAACCCAACCATGGGAGAGAGAGAAAGTGGAGAACGGCCAAGTGAAAAGGAATGGATGGCAACAAAATATATAGTCTAGAGAGAGAGCAAATAGGGTAGCCGTCAATGGGAAGAAGAAGGATGAGTCGAAATTGAGCTTTGGAACAGCAAACCTAGAGCAACCGGCCAACCAAGGTGATCACTCTGCAAAAGCCTACGAGATGAAGAACACCACCGAAAAGGAAGATAGAGTCCGTCCAACACAAGAGACAACCAGCAAAACACAAAGGCTAGACGAAAAAACCAGCACGGCAGAACACATAGTGGACGGCAAAGGAGAGTGACCGGCCAAAGGAGACATACGTCCAAAACAACATGGCAAAACAAAGAATGGACGGCAAAAGAGAACAAGGAACAAAGGAACCGGCCAAAGTAGTAAATGGCAAAATAGGGGATATCCAGCCAAACGATCTCTCGACAAAAACCAGCAAAACGGAAAAACACAAAAAAACAGAGCACCAGGCTGAACAGTGAGAGAGACAACCGGTGAGAGATGATACATCTTGGAAGAGAAAATGATGTGTCCCACATCAGTTCCTGAGGGGGTCTTTGGGCTGCTTATAAGGGTTGGGTCAACCCTCCATTCTTGAGCTAGCTTTTGTGGTGGAAATAGGGTTTAATCCCTTATCAGGTGGTATCAGAGCCAGGTTCTAAATCAGTTTGAATCTACTCACCCTTCAATTTTCTACCTTGTGATTTATTTATTTCTGTTTAGTTTGTCTATTATGTGCATTACCATTCCAATGCACAAATCTGTTTGTTTGCAATCCTTCTCTCTTTGCTTGTTTATTTAAGCTCATAAACGTATGAATTTCAATTCCAATTGTTGTGTCTAAGTATTCTACTATTGTTTTGTGTTGAGAAAAAAAAAAGAAAAAAAAGAAAAAAAAAAGAAAAAAAAAGAAGAAGAACAAAAGAAAGAAAACATCAAATTCAAGTTATTGATAAGGCTAACCGTCTGGTCATATTGACCATAATAATAATAAAGTTTTCATGCTCAACTTTAATTCTACCATCTTTTTTACTATTTTATTGCCCCAGTTTGTCCTCTAGGTTATACTACCTATATCCTGATTTTGTGAGTTTAGTTCATTAAATCCATTTGTCTTGACATCCTTTTTCGTTTTTGATTCCTTGTTCTCCAATTTGTTCAATTCTACACCATTTATCTTATTCTGTTCAAAATTAATACCCTTGATTTATGTTGTTTAGTTCTTTATAGAGCTGAAAGAGAAAATCCGAGTGGTAAAAGGTAAGAGTAAAAGTTTATATAAAGAAAAAGCCATAAAAAGTGTAAACACGAGAGAGTGTAACACCATCTTTTGAGTGACACACATGAAGGAGTGTTCTGTGAGGTATCCTATTTGTTTTGTGCAAAAGTAATACTATGACATCCAAAGACAAAGTTGCAACTCAAGAGGGAGCTGGTGATGTGTCCTTCATGATCAAAGCTATGCAACAACAATTTGAGCAAATGAATACCAGATTTGATGATATGAGGGAGAGGATGGAGGACCAAGCTAATACAATAGCAGAGTTGCAAAGAGACATTGGGAATATGAGGCTCCTAAAGCAAAAAAGCAGTTGAGACATGTCTATGACCATGAAGATGATGTAAAAGATGATGAATTTGACGATCAAACTACGATGGTTAGAACTGTTAACAATAGAAGGGATCGAAGAGAATTTGGGAGGCAAGACACCTACGACCATAATTTGGGCAGTATTAAAATGACAATTCCTCCATTCCAAGGTAAGAATAATCTTGATACATACCTAGAATGGGAGAAGAAGGTTGAATTGGTTTTTGACTACCACAACTATTTTGAGGAGAAAAAGGTAAAGCTTGTTGTAGTTAAATTTACTGATTATGCTATTATTTGGTGGGATCAACTTGTTTTGACTAGGAGAAGGAATCATGAGCGGCCTATTGATACATGGGAGGAGATGAAGGCTATCATGAGGAGGAGGTTTGTCCCTAATCACTATTACAGGGAGTTGTACCAAAGGCTATAAGGGCTCACTCAGGGCACCAAAAGTGTGGAGGACTACCACAAGAAGATGGAGATTACCATAATTAGGGCAAATGTAGAAGAAGATAGAGAGGCAACCATGGCTCAATTTTTGCAAGGGCTAAATAGGGACATAGCAAACATGGTTGAATTGCAACACTATGTGGAATTAGAAGACATGGTGCACATGGCAATGAAAGTTGAAAGGCAACTTAAACAAAAGGGCTCCACACGGTTTGGGCAGAATTTGGGTTCTACCTCATCTTTGAAGCCAAATTGGAATAAAAGGGACGAGATGGCCAATTACAAGTCCAAAGCCGAGCTATCCAAGCACAAGAATGTGGGTTCTAGCAAGGAGACAGGTAAATTTGAACCCCAACCGAGTGGAAATAGAGATGTTAAAAGTTTTAAGTGTTTGGGCAGGGGTCACATTGCATCTCAATGTTCAAATAAACGTGCAATGATCTTAAGAAGTAACGATGATATTGAAACTGAAAGCGAATCGAATGATTATTCTGTGCCATCATCAGAGGGTGAAAATGATGGAGAGGAGTATCCGATTAACGAAGTAGCTCTCGTTACAAGGTGAGCATTGAATGTGCAAGTAAAGGAAGAAAATGAGGTGCAACGAGATAACATCTTTCAGACAAGGTGTCTCATTAAAGATAAGGTATGTAGTATGATTATTGATGGTGGGAGTTGCACTAACGTTGCTAGCACAACTATGGTTGAGAAGCTGGATTTACCTACTATGAAGCATCCTAGACCATATAAGCTTCAGTGGTTGAATGAGAGTGGTGAAGTGAAGGTAAATAAGCAAGTGCTCGTATCATTTTCTATCGAAAGGTACCATGATAAAGTTTTATGTGATGTTGTACCTATACATGCAGCACATATTCTATTAGGAAGACCATGGCAATTTGACAGGCGAGTTATGCATGATGGCTTCAATAATCGATATTCCTTTGTAATGAATGAAAAACCTGTCACTCTTGTACCATTATCACCTCAACAAGCTCATGATCAATTAAGGATTAAGAATGAGAATGAACAAAAAAGAGAGAGTGATAAAAGATAAAAGAGAGGAGAAAACATAAGGACACAAGTAAAAGAGAAGAAAAGAGAAAGTCTCTATGCAAAAGAAAGTGATGTCAAAAGAGCATTCTATGCCAAACAGCCTATGATCATACTTTTGTACAAGGAGACTTATTTTAACACTAACAAGTTTAACCCATCTTTGCCTAGTGTTGTTGTTGCTCTATTGTAGGAATTTGAAGATGTATACCCTAACGATATCCCAAATGGATTGCCACCTAATAGAGGAATTGAGCATCAAATTGATTTCATCCTAGATGCATCCATCCCCAACTGGCCAGCATATAAGAGTAATCCTAAGGAGACAAAGGAGTTTCAAAGGCAGGTTGAGGAGGTTATGTCCAAAGGATATGTGAGGGAAAGCATGAGTCCATGTGCTGTTCCTGTCCTACTTGTACGCAAAAAAGATGAAACTTAGAGGATGTGTGTTAATTGTCAAGCAATCAACAAAATCACTTTAAAGTATCATCACCATATACCTAGATTAAATGACATGTTGGATGAATTGCATGGGTCATGCGTCTTTTCTAAGATTGATTTGAAAAGTGGATATCATCAGATTAGGATGAGAGAGGGAGATGAGTGGAAAACAGCTTTCAAAATTAAGTATGGGTTGTATAAATGGCTTGTTATGCCATTTGGTCTCACTAATGCACCAAGCACTTTTATGCGACTAATGAATCATGTTTTGCATGCATTCATTAGTAAATTTATAGTTGTGTATTTTGATGATATTTTGGTCTATAATAAAATCCTACAAGATCATCTTGATCATTTATGTTCTATTGTAAGTGTTTTATGTTCTAAGAAATTGTATGCTAACTTACATAAATGTTCCTTTTGTACTAATCAGATCACATTTCTTGGCTATGTTGTCAGTGCTAAAGGTGTTGAGGTTGACAAGGAAAAAGTTAAGGCAATTCGTGATTGGCCTACACCTAAGTCAACTAGTGACATGCGTAGCTTTCATGGTCTAGCTAGTTTCTATAGACGCTTTGTTAAAGACTTTAGCACTATTGCTGCACCACTCACTGAGCTTATCAAAAAGAACATGAGTTTTAGGTGGGGTAGAGACCAATACAAGGCTTCTATTTGCATCAAGGTAAAATTAAGTTCTGCACCCTTACTTGCTTTACCTAACTTTGCAAAAGCTTTCGAGATTGAGTGTGATGCTTCATGTATTGGCATTGGAGCTGTTTTGATGTAGGAAAGGCGCCCAATTGCTTACTTTAGTGAAAAGCTAAGTGGAGCAAGCCTTAATTATCCTACTTATGATAAAGAGATGTAAGCATTGGTAAGGGCTTTGGAAACATGGCAACATTACCTTTGGCCCAAGTAGTTTGTCATCCATACTAACCATGAATCTTTGAAGCACTTGAAGGGACAAGGAAAGTTGAACAAAAGACATGCCAAGTGGGTTGAATTCATTAAGACCTTTCCCTACATCATCCAATATAAACAAGGTAAGGAAAATGTGGTAGCTGATGCATTATCTCGCAAGTATGCCCTTATCTCTACACTTACTACAAACTTATTAGGATTTGAACATATTAAGGATTTATATGTGAATGATCCTGACTTTGCTAATGTGTATAGAGCATATGAGGCATCAGCCTTTGAGAAGTTTTATAGGCATAAGGGTTTCTTATTTAGGGAAAATCGTTTATGCATGCCTATGAGTTCTTTGAGGGAGTTGGTTATAAGTGAAGCTCATGAGGGTGGTTTAATAGGTCATTTTGGAGTTAAGAAAACTCTAGATGTCTTAAATGAACATTTCTTTTGGCCACGAATGAAACGAGATGTTAAGAGGATATGTGCGAAATGCATAACATGCAAACATGCTAAATCTAGAGTTTTACCTCTTTGCTTGTATACCCCTTTACCCATACCTAACCATCCCTGGGTTGATTCATCTATGGACTTTGTACTAGGATTGCCATAAACAAAAAGGGGTAGAGATTCTGTATTTGTTGTTGTTGATAGATTTTCAAAGATGATACACTTTATCCCATGTCATAAAACTGATGATGCCAACAACGTGGTTGACTTATTCTTTAGAAAAGTAGTACGTTTGCATGGCATGCCACGAAGCATTGTTTTAGACCAAAATACAAAGTTCTTAAGCTACTTCTGGAAGACTTTGTGGGGTAAGTTAGGTACTAAGCTATTGTTTTCAATTACTTGTCATCCACAAACTGATGGGTAGACTGAGGCAGCACTGCCACCGTGCCAATCGCCAACTGAGGCAGCACGGGGACGTGCAGTTTAAAGGGGTCGGGAATGATGTGTCCTACATCGGTTCCTGAGGGGGTCTTTGGGTTGTTTATAAGGGTTGGGTCAACCCTCCATTCTTAAGCTAGCTTTTGTGGTGGAGATAAGGTTCAATCCCTTATCAGGTGGTATCAGAGCCAAACCTCAGAGGGTTGGTGGGCGCATGTACAAAGGTTCCTTGCCACCGTGCCGATTGCCAACTGAGGCAGCACTGCCACCATGCCGATCGCCAACTGAGGCAGCACGGGGACGTGCAATTTAAAGGGGTCGGGAATGATGTGTCCCACATCGGTTCCTAAGGGGGTCTTTGGGCTATTTATAAGGGTTAGGTCAACCCTCCATTCTTGAGCTAGCTTTTGTGGTGGAGATAGGGTCCAATCCCTTATCAGTTGGTATCAGAGTTGGTTCTAAATCAGGTTGAATCCACTCACTCTTCAATTTTTTATCTTTTGATTTATTTATTGTTGTTTAGTTTGTCTATTATGTGCATTATCATTCAAATGCACAAATCTGTTTATTTGCAATCCTTCTCTTTTTGCTTATTTGTTTAAGCTCATAAACGTGCTAATTTCAATACCAATTGGTATGTCTAAGTATTCTACTATTGTTTTGTGTTGAAAAAAAGAAACGAAAAAAAATTGAAAAAAAAAGAAAAAAGAAAAATAGAAGGAAGAAGAACAAAAGAAAGAAAACATCAAATTCAAAGTTATTGATAAAGTTAACAGTTTGGTCATATTGGCCACAATAATAATAAAGTTTTCTTGCTCAACTCTAATTCTACCATCTGTTTTCCTATTTTGTTACCCAAGTTGTCCTCTAGGTTATATTATCCCTTTCCTGATTTTTGTGAGTTTAGTTCATTAAATCCGTTTGTGTTGACATCCTTTTTCGCTTGATTCTTTGTTCTCTAATTTGTTCAATTCTATGCCATTTAGCTTATTCTGTTCAAAATCAATACCCTTGATTTACGTTGTTTAGTTCTTTATAGAGCTGAAAGGGAAAATCTGAGTGGTAAAAGGTAAGAGTGAAAGTTCATATAAAGAAAAACCATAAAAAATGTAAACACGAGGGAGTGTGACACAATCGTTTGAGTGACACACGTGAGGGAGTGTTCTGTGAGGTATCCTATTTGTTTTGTGCAGAAGCAAGACTATGACGTCCAAAGACAAAGGTGTAGCTCAAAAAGGAGCTGGTGATGTGTCCTTCATGATCAAAGCTATGCAACAACAATTTGAGCGCATGAATACAAGATTTGATGATATGAGGGAGAGGATGGAGGAGCAAGCTAATACAATAACAGAGTTGCAAAGGAGACATGGGGAATATGAGGCTCCCAAAGCAAGAAGGCAGTTGACATGTGCCTATGACCATGAAGATGATGTAAAAGATGATGAATTTGACGATCAAACTACGATGGTTAGAACTGGTAACAATAGAAGGGATCGAAGAGAATTTGGGAGGCAAGGCACCTACGACCATAATTTGGGTAGTATTAAAATGACAATTCCTTCATTCCAAGGTAAGAATGATCCTGATGCATACCTAGAATGGGAAAAGAAGGTTGAATTGGTTTTTGATTGCCACAATTATTCCGAGGAGAAAAAGGTAAAGCTTGCTGCAGTTGAATTTATTGATTATGCTATTATTTGGTGGGATCAACTTGTTTTGACTAGGAGAAGGAATCATGAGCGGCTTATTGATACATGGGAGGAGATGAAGGCTATCATGAGGAGGAGGTTTGTCCCTAATCACTATTACAGGGAGCTGTACCAAAGGTTGCAAGGGCTCACTCAAGGCACCAAAAGTGTGGAGGACTACCACAAGGAGATGGAGATTACCATGATTAGGGCCAATGTAGAAGAAGATAGAGAGGCAAACAACTTTAAGTGAAATAGAAAGTAATGGTTTTTCCTCTCGGTTCTTTTAAGGACTAAGGAACTTATCAAGAGGTATTTCTTCTTGTGGCGTTCTAATCAACTTATCACTCCCAATTCTTTTCTTTTCTGGACTAATGAACTTATCAAGAGGTTCGTGTTCCTTTGAAGGGTAGGTCTAGGGTTTGTGATATTAAACTCTGGTTTAGCTTTCCTGGTTGTTCTTTGATTCCTTGTGTGCATTGGGTCCTAAGCCACGTCTTTTTTGGGGTCTTCCGCATCAGTTGGTATCAAAGCCAAACTCAGAGGATCGGTGGGCTCATATACAAAGGTTCCCTACCACTGTGCCGATCGCCAACTAAGGCAGCACGGGGTTCCCTGCCACCATGTCGATCGCCAACTGAGGCAGCACGGGGATGTGTAGTTTAAAGGGGTCAGGAATGACGTGTCCCACATCGGTTCCTGAGGGGGTCTTTAGGTTGTTTATAAAGGTTAGGTCAACCCTTCATTCTTGAGCTAGCTTTTGTGGTGGAGATAGGGTTCAATCCCTTATCAGTTTGTATCAGAGCAGCTTCTAAATCAGGTTGAATCCACTCACTATTCAATTTTCTATCTTTTGATTTATTTATTGTTGTTTAGTTTGTCTATTATGTGCATTATCATTCAAATGCACAAATCTGTTTATTTGCAATCCTTCTCTCTTTACTTGTTTGTTTAAACTCATAAATGTGCTAATTTCAATTCCAATTGGTATGTCTAAGTATCCTACTATTGTTTTGTGTTGAGAAAAAAAAAATAGAAAAAAAAAAGAAAAAAGGGAAGGAAGAAGAACAAAAGAAAGAAAACATCAAATTCAAAGTTATTGATAAGGTTAACAGTTTGGTCATATTGGCCACAATAATAATAAAGTTTTCTTGAACTCTAATTCTACCATCTGTTTTCCTATTTTGTTATCCAAGTTGTCTTCTAGGTTATATTACCCCTATCCTAATTTTTGTGAGTTTAGTTCATTAAATCCGTTTGTGTTGACATCCTTTTTCGCTTGATTCTTTGTTCTACAATTTGTTCAATTCTACGCCATTTAGCTTATTCTGTTCAAAATCAATACCCTTGATTTACGTTGTTTAGTTCTTTATAGAGCTGAAAGGGAAAATCTGAGTGGTAAAAGGTAAGAGTGAAAATTCATATAAAGAAAAACCATAAAGAGTGTAAACACGAGGGAGTGTGACATAATCTTTTGAGTGACATATATGAGGGAGTGTTCTATGAGGTATTCTATTTGTTTTGTGCAGAAGTAAGACTATGACATCCAAAGACAAAGGTATAGCTCAAGAGGGAACTAGTGATGTGTCCTTCATGATCAAAGCTATGCAATAACAATTTGAGCGCATGAATACCAAATTTGATGATATAAGGGAGAGGATGGAGGAGCAAGCTAATACAATAGCAGAGTTACAAAGAAGATATGAGGAATATGAGGCTCCCAAAGCAAGAAGGTAGACAACTTTGAGTGAAATAGAAAGCATGAGTTTTTTTCCTCTCAGTTCTTTCAAGGACTAAGGAACTTATCAAGAGGTATTTCTTCTTGTGGCGTTCCAATCGACTTATCACTCCCAATTCCTTTCTTTTCTGGAGTGTGGCGTCCATACCCTTCTTAAATGCTCTAGGTTCGTGTTCCTTTGAAGGGTGGGTCTAGGGTTTGTGATATTAAACTCTAGTTTAGCTTTCCTGGTTGTTCTTTGATTTCTTATGTGCGTTGGGTCCTAAGCCACGTCTTTTTTAGGGTTTTCTGCATCAGTTGGTATCAGAGCCAAACCTTAGAGGGTCGATGGGCGCATGTACAAAGGTTCCCTGCCACCGTGTTGATCGCCGACTGAGGCAGCACTGCCACCATGCCGATCATCAACTGAGGCAGCACGGGGATGTGCAGTTTAAAGGGGTTGGGAATGATATGTCCCACATCGGTTCTTGAGGGGGTCTTTGGGCTGTTTATAAGGGTTGGGTCAACCCTCCATTCTTGAGCTAGCTTTTGTGGTGGAGTTAGGGTTCAATGCCTTATTAGGCCCCTACCCCTTTTTGTTCGTGGCAATCCTAGTACAAAGTCCATAGATAAATCAACCCAGGGATGGTTAGGTATGGGTAGAGGGGTATACAAGCCATGAGGTAAAACTCTAGATTTAGCTGGTTTGCATGTTATGCATTTCGCACATATCCTTTCAACATCTCGTTTCATTCGTGGCAAAAAAAAAATGTTCATTTAGGACATCAAGGGTTTTCCTAACTCCCAAATGACCCATTAAACCACCCTCATGAGCTTCTCTTACAACCAACTCCCTCAAAGACTCATAGGCATGCATAAACGATTTTCCCTAAATAAGAAACCCTTATGCCTATAAAACTTCTCAAAGGCTAACACCTCACATGCTCTATACACATTAGCAAAGTCAAGATCATTCACATATAAATCCTTAATGTGTTCAAATCCTAATAAGTTTGTAGTAAGTCTAGAGATAAGGGCATACCTGCGAGATAATGCATTAACTACCACATTTTCCTTACCTTTTTTATATTGGATGATGTAGGGAAAGGTCTCAATGAATTCAACCCACTTGGCATGTCTTTTGTTCAACTTTCCTTGTCCCTTCAAGTGCTTCAAAGATTCATGGTCAGTATGGATGACAAACTCTTTAGGCCAAAGGTAATGTTGCCATGTCTCCAAAGCCCGTACCAATGCATACATCTCTTTATCATAAGTAGGATAATTAAGGCTTGCTCCACTTAGCTTTTCACTAAAGTAAGCAATTGGGCACCTTTCCTGCATCAAAACAGCTCCAATGCCAATACCTGAAGCATCACACTCAATCTCGAAAGCTTTTGCAAAGTTAGGTAAAGCAAGTAAGGGTGCAGAACTTAATTTTTCCTTAATACAATTAAAAGCCATGTCTCGGTCACTACCCCACCTAAAACTCATGTTCTTTTTGATAAGCTCAGTGAGTGGTGCGGCAATGGTGCTAAAGTCTTTAACAAAATGTCTATAGAAACTAGCTAGACCATGAAAGCTACGCACGTCACTAGTTGACTTAGGTGTAGGCCAATCACGAATTGCCTTAACTTTTTCCTCGTCAACCTCAACACCTTTAGCACTGACAACATAGCTAAGAAATGTGATCTGATCAGTACAAAAGGAACATTTATGTAAGTTAGCATACAATTTCTCAGAACGTAAAACACTTATAACAAAACGTAAATGATCAAGATGATCTTCTAGGGTTTTACTATAGACCAAAATATCATCAAAATACACAACTACAAATTTACCAATGAATGCACGTAAAACATGCATAAAAGTGCTTGGTGCATTAATGAGACCAAATGGCATAACTAGCCACTCATACAACTCATACTTAGTTTTGAAAGCTGTTTTCCACTCATCTCCCTCTCTTATCCTAATATGATGATATCCACTTTTCAAATCAATCTTAGAAAAGACACATGACCCATGCAATTCATCTAACATATCATCTAATCTAGGTATGGAGTGACGATACTTTACAGTGATTTTGTTGATTGCTCGACAATCAACACACATCCTCTAAGTCCCATCTTTTTTTGGTACATGTAGGACAGGAACAGCACATGGACTCATGCTTTCCCTCACATATCCTTTGGACATAAGCTCCTCAACCTATCTTTGAAGCTCCTTTGTCTCCTAAAGATTACTCTTATATGCTGGCCGGTTAGGGATGGATGGACATAAGCTCCTCATGAAATCAATTTGATGCTTAATTCCTCTATTAGGTGGCAATCCACTTGGGATATCGTCAGGGAATACATCTTCAAATTCCTACAATAGTGCAACAACACTAGGCAAAGATGGGTCAAACTTGTTAGTGTTAAAATAAGCCTCCTTGTACAAAAGTACAATCATAGGCTATTTGGCATAGAACGCTCTTTTGACATCACTT
Organism: Ceriops tagal; assembly: GCA_021533255.1. Taxonomy (NCBI): domain Eukaryota; kingdom Viridiplantae; phylum Streptophyta; class Magnoliopsida; order Malpighiales; family Rhizophoraceae; genus Ceriops; species Ceriops tagal. Next base: position 4,733,013 of record CM038608.1, read on the forward strand.
CCTTTTGCATAGAGATTTTCTCTTTTCTTCTCTTTCTCTTGTGTCCTCACGTTTTCTTCTCCTTTTTCTCTTTTATCAATCTCTCTTTTCTATTCACTCTCATTTTTAATCCTTAATTGATCCTCATATGCTTGTTGAGGTGATAATGATACAAGAATGACAGGTTTTTCATTCATTACAAAGGAATATCAATTCTTGAAGCCATCATGCATAACTCGCCTATCAAATTGCCATGGTCTTCCTAATAGAATATGTCTCGCATGCATAGGTACCACATCACATAAAACTTCATCATGGTACCTTCTGATAGAAAATGATACGAGCACTTGCTGATTTACCTTCACTTCACCACTCTCATTTAACCATTGAAGTTTATATGGTCTAAGATGCTTCATAGTAGGTAAATCCAGCTTCTCAACCATAGTTATGCTAGCAACGTTAGTGCAACTCGCACCATCAATAATCATACTACATACCTTATCTTTGATGAGACACCTTGTCTGAAAAATGTTATCTCGTTGCACCTCATTTTCTTCTTTTGCTTGCACATTCAATGCTCACCTTATAACGAGAGTTACTCCATTAACCGGATACTCCTCTCCATTTCAACATTCACCCTCTAATGGTAGCACAGAATCATCATCTGATTCACTTTCAGTTTCAACATCACCGTTACTTCTCAGGATCATTGCACGCTTATTTGGACATTAAGATGCAATGTGACCCCTGCCCAAACACTTAAAACATTTAACATCTATATTTCTACTCGGTTGGGGTTCAAATTTACCTGTCTCCTTGCTAGAACCCACATTCTTATGCTTGGGTAGCTCGGCTTTGGACTTGTAATTGGCCATCTCGTCCCTTTTACTCCAATTTGGCTTCCACAATGAGGTAAAACCTGAATTCTGCCCAAACTGTGTGGAGCCCTTTCATTTAAGTTGCCTTTCAACATTCATTGCCATGTGCACCATGTCTTCTAATTCCACAGAGTGCTGCAATTCAACCACATTTGCTATGTCCCTATTTAGCCCTTGCAGAAATTGAGCCATGGTAGCCTCTTTATCTTCTTCTACATTGGCCCTAATCATGGTAATCTCCATCTCCTTGTGGTAGTCCTCCACACTTTTGGTACCCTGAGTGAGCCCTTGCAGCCTTTGGTACAACTCCTTGTAATAGTGATTAAGGGCAAACCTCCTCTTAATGATAGCCTTCATCTCCTCCCATGTATCAATAGACCGCTCATGATTCCTTCTTCTAGTCAAAACAAGTTGATCCCACCAAATAATAGCATAATCAATAACTTTAACTGCAGCAAGCTTTTTCTTTTTCTCCTTGGAATAATTGTGGCAATCAAAAACCAATTCAACCTTCTTTTCCCATTCTAGGTATGCATCAGGATCATTCTTACCTTGGAATGAAGGAATTGTCATTTTAATACTACCCAAATTATGGTCGTAGGTGCCTTGCCTCCCAAATTCTCTTCGATCCCTTCTATTGTTACCAGTTCTGACCATCGTAGTTTGATCATCAAATTCATTATCTTTTACATCATCTTCATGGTCATAGGCACGTGTCAAACCCTAAATGATAGGGGGTCTTTGGGCTGTTTATAAGGGTTGGGTCAACCCTCCATACAGAGTTAGGGTTCAATCCTTTATCAATCCTCGCCTTTTACAGTATGTGCAAGAACTCACGACAGGTGTTTTCTTCTGAATTTTGTATTGTCTCCCCCTGTATGCAGCATCGTATCTTCTCAATTTGGATACATATACTGGCCTTCTCCACCAGCAGTTACTCGCCTTATGACCCCAAACTCCACAATAAAGGCAATGACCTTGAAACTGCCTCTTCTTGGGTCTGATCACAGCTTGTCTTCTTTTGTTCATCACTTGCTGTGTAGGCAAAGTAGCTGGCTTCTTTGCTTGTGTGACTTTCATTTTAGTCACCTTCTTCTCCTTCTTGTTTGCCACCCTCGGTTGCTTCTTCAGATCTTCTTTATTCTCAGCTATCTTCTTCTGAGTCACAACCTTCTCTTTCAACTTCTGTGGCACATTTTTATTTTCTTTAGCCAATGCAGCCTCAAATTGCTGCACTTTCTCTACATTCTTCTCTCCTTCTGCAGAACTTGTTTCTCCTATCATTTCAAGCTTTTACAAGTTCTCTTTGCTACTTTTGAGTTGTTGCTGAAGTCTCAGCAACTCTTTCTCTATTTTTTTAATTTTTGAAGCCCTTGAGCCAAGTTCTACTGTAAGGTCTTCACATATTTTGATCTATTTTTCAAATCTTCTCTTCAAGTCAATATGCTCAGCCCTTATTTCATCCTATTGACTTTCAACTTCTTTAGACTTTGCTTCAATTTGTTTTATGTGAACCTCCAACCTTTTTATGGTTCTGTCCCTTCTGATTATCTCCTTTGAAGTTGCTTCCAACTCAGCTTCAAGATCTGGTTCTTCTTCATCAACCTCCTCTTCCTCTTCAGAGGTTGAACTACCACCTTGACTTGATGCCATAAAGGCATGCTCATCTGATGATTCTTTATCTTCCTCCTCATCAGCTTCTTTTATCTGACTCACATAACTCTTGAATGAGCCTCTCTTCTTCTTCTGTGGGTTGGCAGTCTTCTTGCTAGACTTCTTTGATTTGAATAATGATCTTCTCCATCTTGAATTCTGCTCATCATCACCATCCTCATCTTCATCATCAAGTTTCATTTTGCACTGAGAAGCAAAGTGTCCAGTCTAGCCACAATGATAACATCTCAAGGCCAGTTGTCCTTTTCCCTTCTTAGACCCCTTTTTGAATTTCCTTGTGAAATAAGCTAGTACTTCACCTTCACTTTCTTCCTCATCCTCATCATCATCCTCCTCACTGGATGATTCTTTCTCTTTTTTTTATCTTCAAGTGCTTCATAGCTTTGAAAGCTGCCTCCTTTGATACCTTTGTTGTTGCAGAGCTTTCAGCTGACTTTATCCTCATCTCATATGCAATGAGATTGCACTAGAGATCATGCAGAGACATAGAATTGAGATCTCTACTCTCCTTTATGGCTGCTACCTTTGAGGCAAACCTCTCAGGCAGAATTCTCAAAATTTTCTTCACAATCAATGAGTCCTTCTTGTTCTTCCCATGACTTTTAAGGTCGTTTACAGCATCAATAACCCTGGTGAAGAACTCTTGGACTGTCTCATTTTTCTACATTCTAAGAGATTCATATCTCTCTTTGAAAACTTGAAGCTTCGCCTCCTTCATTCTGCCATCACTTTCATAGACTTTCTGCAATCTGTCCCATATCTCCTTGGCAGATTTGCAGTCCATAACTTTAACATACTCAACATCTGTCAATGCTGAAATGATGATGTTTGAGGCCTTTCCATTTATCTCAAACTGCCTTAATTCCTCTGGGGTTGGGTCTTTACCTTCTTCCGGAGCCACAAAACCCTGTTGTATGCATTTCACCACGTTCATGCCCATGGTTGCAAATACCACTTGCATTCTTGCTTTCCACAAACGGTAGTTGGTTCCGTTGAAAATTGGAACCTTCTTGCTGTACTGGTACCGGCTTCCATTTCTCAATATGCTGAACAAGTCAAACTTCTAGATCCCTTCAAACTAGTACACCAAGTAGTTAAGCTTCAAACTGGTGAACCTGTGCTCTGATACCAATTGAAGTTCTCGACTTCTCCTTAGGATCTACTAGTTTATGATACTGAAAGGGGGGGTGAATCAGTATCACCACAATTCGTAATTCGCAGGTAAGTGAACAACTTCAACCTCTTCTTAGAAGCGAACTCTTTCTCAGACTCGACTAAGGTAGATCTATTGCTACCTACTAATCACAATAGTCCCCAAAATCACCTTTCAAACACCTTGCCTAATAGACAATACGGATGTTCTTGTTTAGGTCTTCATTAGGTTATGGGTTGGCTGATACTTTAGCTGCGTTCACAACTCAATTCAAAACACAGAACGTAAAGCAAATTAAGGACACACGAAATTTACGTGGTTCTGTCAATGGGACATACATCCACGGTGGTAGGGACTCTCCCTCTACCGAGACTATCCACTATACTTGTGAATATAGGTTACAATGGATGTCTTTAATTCTTTACTCCTTTCACTATTGCAATTACTAAGCAAGTACAATACAAAGAGTGTCACTTACTGTGTCTACCCTTCTTCTAGCTTATCTTGCCTCTGTTGAATTGAAAGGCTGCTCCACTGCTACCTAGAAGTTCACCGCAACGCTCTTTAACCTCTCTTGAAGAAGTTTGGAAATACGTTAAGTTCTTTAAATGCTTCGCCGAAGTTCTTCTCTACGTTGTATCACACAACTCCTCCTTTCACTGTCTTACGGTCTCACCCGTCTCCTTGTCTCATGGCTCGCCTCACGTTTCTAGTTTGCCATTCTACGTCTCACGGCCTGCCTCACGTTTCTGGTTTGGCGTTACACGTCTCATGCACGTTTCTGGTTTGCACCCTGGTTTCACGCCTCACATACATTTCTGGTTTGCACACCTTGCTGGTCACACGCCTCACGTACCTTTCTGGTTTGCATGCCTTATTGGTCACACGCCTCACGCACGTTTCTGGTTTGTGCTTATCCGTTTAACACCTCCGGACATCTTGGTTCAAGTCACACGGCCTACCTCATTGCCGTTGCACATCTACTAGCCTGCACCACTCTTTTAATTTTTCTGGTTTAAGTCACATGGCCTATCCGTTTCTGGTTTCAGTCATCACACGTTCCTGTCTATTTCTCTCCAGGTGGTGTTTACGTTTTCTCTTCCAGGATGTATCGTCTCTCATGGGTTACCTCTCTTACCGTCCAGTTGGGTGCTCTGTTTTTTTGTGTTTTTCCGTTTTACTGGTTTTTGCCGAGAGATCATTTGGCTGGATATCCCTTATTTTGCCGTTTACTACTTTGGCCGGTTCCTCTGTTCCGTGTTCTCTTTTGCCGTTCGTTCTTTGTTTTGCCGTGTTGTTTTGGATGTATGTCTCCTTTGGCCGGTCACTCTCCTTTGTCGTCCACTATATGTTCTGCCGTGCTGGTTTTTCTGTCCAGCCTTTGTCTTTTGCCAGTTGTCTCTTGTGTTGGACAGACTCTCTCTTCCTTTTCGGTGGTGTTCTTCGTCTTGTAGGGTTTTGCCGAGTGATCACCTTGGTTGGCCGATTTCTCTAGGTTTGCCGTTCCAAAGCTCAATTTCGACTCACCCTTCTTCTTCCCGTCGACGGCTACCCTATATATTTTGTTGCCGTCTGTTCCTTTTCACTCGGTCGTTCTCCACTTTCTCTCTCCCAAGGTTGGGTTTTTCTTTTTCTCCACCCTTTACTTGATCGTATATGGTTTTTCTCTCCTTCTCCTATTTGGTCGTTGGATTTTTCTTTGCCATGCTCCTCTTCTTTTTGTCGTGTGGTTGCCGAATGCTCAATTGCCGTGCTCCTCTTCTTTTTGTCGTGTATTCAATTATGTTGACCTTACCCTAATTTTGTCATCCAAGGTCTTTATATACTCTCTTCCATGAAACCCTAACAGGGCTTACAAGGTGGATTTACGTTCTTGCCCCTCCAAGGCTTATACGGCCGATTTACGTTCTTACCCTTCCATGTGGCTTTAGTTTCTTGCACACTTAAACCTAGTTGACAACAATTACAACCCATATAAGGCTGTGGGAACAATATGTAGACACCATTAACCAAGAATTATGGAAGAAACTATTAGCTTCCAACATAGCCCTTAAGGCTATTAACTTCAAGTGTAAGACTTGGAAGAAGAATCAAAACAAAAAAGCACCCACCACTACCAATTCATATGTGATATGCTCAGGCAAATCACGGATACATGATTGAGATTATTTCGTTCAACATCTCTCTTAAAGGTACTACTCTGTTTAGCCAAATTATCTCAAAAGAGGAGGAAATGAGTGGCAAGAGGTTCTTTTAAGTCAAAACTCCCCCACAAAGTTAGAACTTAAATTTTTGTACTAATTAAGTTAACTACAAATATCAGACTATTTTACTAGTAATAAGTATGCTAAAAATATTAAGCCATTATATTTCAATCAAATAAAGTTGTTCTCAATTAGATAAGACCATTTTTTGCCATTAATGTGATGTTGTTAACATCCCTTATTTATTGTGGAATTAATAAGGGTTATTTTTTTATTAATTCTTTTCTCTATATATAATTGAGATGGCCTTTCTTATTGTCCACATCATTTCAATCTAAGAGCCATTACACCTTTTTACTATTGGTGACAAACATAAAATGGAAGTTGATGAATTCTCCCAAAGGTTAAGAGAGGCATCTCTTGACATCACAATCATCTTATAACCCAATAGCCTACCATGCCTAAGCATGCAAGATTATTATGCATCAAGAGATATGTTTCCCATGTTACCCTTGATTCCTAATGATTATGACATCATGAAAAGTGAAGTCTCCCTTTAAAGGGAGGTGTGAGACTTGGTCGAGACCTAAGTACTTGTTGTTCCAAATGCCCACAAGACAAGAAGGGTGTTTTTTTGGCCTCTCAGTAAGGGTTGTTCTAACTCTTAGAAGGACCTTCTTAGAAATTTTTCAAACAAAGCTCCCTAAAGATGCTAATGGATTTTTGCATAGGTGTATGTAAGTCCCTTATCATCATTATGATGGATACGCTTGTCTTTGAGGCAACAAGTCAAATCCATTATCCTTAAAGGACTTTATTAGATATATGTGATACAAATTTAAGGATTTAATGATGTCTTAAGATCTCCCTTTGACAACTATATCAATGCCTAAGTATTATGTCTGAATATATCCTTGACACTAGCCTAAGATGTGATCATAATGCTTAGGAGTTTTCTTTCCTTACATGTATGTAACTAACTTGCACTATTGTATCTTTAGGTATTTTATATAAGACAAGATTTTCCATTTTTAACCAATTCTCTTCCTTGTTACACAATTAGCTCCATTTTATATTTTTGAGCTTTAAGTTTCTAATTCAAGATCAAGTTATGGGTGCCCAAATGTCCTTCCAACCTTATGCACCCTTTTTGCACTTATTTTAAGTTTTTTAGGTTTGAAGCTACTGCAAAGGCCCTTGCTCATCTTTATGGATCTTTTGTGCTTAGATTTATTGCCCAAAGTATTAATTCTACATTTATAAATAGAAAAAATTACAATGTTACTAATAATGAATTTTTGAACTCGATAAATTCCAAACCTTAGAAATTATAGTCCCATCCACTTACATTAACTTGTAACTTTTGGGTTAGATAACCTCCACTATTCTATAAAGACCATCCTAATTTAGTGCTAGCTTGCTCATTACTTCTCTGCTTTTACTCATTTCCAATTTGCGAAAGACCAAGTCACCTTTCTTAAAAAGCTACTTCTTAACCCACTTTTTGTGCTACTGAACCATCTTTTATTAATATGCCACCATGTTAATCATGGCCTAGTCCTAGGATTCTTCAAGCAAGTTAAAGCTTATTCTAAGGTTATCTTCATAAATATTTTTTTGGAAATAACAATGCCAATGGCTAGGTTCTCCCACCTTTGTCAAAATCACAACTTTAACTCCTAAAGCCAAGACAAAAGGTATCTCATCTGTTGTTGTCTGGGGTGTAATATGTTATACCTACAGCTTATAGCTCATCTACCCACTACCCTTTTGTCTTCTCTTATTTCTTTTTTAGTGCTTGGATGATGAATTTATTAGTGACCTCCACTTAACCATTGGATTAAAAGTGTTTAATGATTACAAACTTCAGATAAATTCCCAAATTTTCACCAAACTCTATGAACTTAGAGTTGTTGAACTACTTGCCATTGTTAGTGATAATGATTAAAGGAATACTAAACTTACATAAGTGATATATTCATAGTTTGCAAGCATTTATTTAGGTGTTAAGTTAAGTTTTAGTTGAATAAGTAACTTATCCCAATTTATATTCATTTTGTTCTAATTTTGAATGTTTTTGATCTAAGGAGAAGAAAAATGCTAACTTTGTTTGTTTTGTGCATTATTTTCAAGTAATTATACTCAATTAGTAATTGGAAAAGTTAACACATCAAATTAGATGCAAAAAGATGAAAAAAAGCTAGGAAAAGTTAACACACAAGCGTGCTCTCCAAAGCATAAGTATGTGTATACCAGGCATAAGCTAGAAGCATGAGCCTAAATACATCTAAAGTTCTCGTGAGTTTTTACTATATTCAAGCACAACCATGTGTTTTAGAAGGCATGGTCATACTTGGTCAAAAGATATCAATAAGGAAAGGTAAAACCATAAGAAGCACTATCATGTCTCTTATAAGCATAGGTGTGCCTATTATTTTTAAGAGGGTTTTTTCATCTTTCTCTTTCCCTTAGTTCAGGAGAATATAAATATGTTTTTAACTCATTTTTTATAAGCACACAAGAGTTTTTTACAATCACTTTTAAGCTAAAAAAAAAAATAACTTGAAAATTTGAAAGGATTTAGAGAGAAGAAACCAATTTGAAAGCAAAAAACTTAAAGATTTAAGAGATTAAAAAGGGGGTTTATTCTTGTCTAGATTATATCTCTTTTTCCTCTTGAACTTTGTAGTTTATTAGCTTAAATTGTCATGGGTTTTTTTGTATCTTTGAGTTCTTTCATGTACTTTAGGATCATATGTGACTAAATTACTCTTTTGGGATTAGGTTTTAGCTGCAACTATGTATTGAATGATTTGACTTTGTTTTATTTTACGAATGATGTAGTGATTTGATTTAATGTTTGTGTTCTTAATGTGCATGAATAATTGGCCACCATTTATATGATTTTAGACGTTTAAATAAAGGAATGAAAGTTGAAACTCATCATTGGATCTAACAAGCATTAAACTTAGGTTTTTATCATAAAGCTATATCTGAACTTTCAGGGATGAAAGAATACTCAAAGAACATAATGAGATATAATTAATGAATTACCTTAAGAATAGGTGATTGATTTATTGTGGTATGTCTTATTTGCTTTAAGAAAAGATTTAAGAAAATTTAAGGATAATCTACCCTCAAATTCTACTCATTCATAGAAAATGATAAGTTAAATTGTGATATACTTAGTTGTTAAGAAGAGACTTAATCCTAAGGCCTTAATCTTTTAAGTTAAGATTAGACTTATATATATTGTTTATTTATATATGGCTCTTTCTTAATTTTACTTCGATTTCATCATATTAATTGGTTGTCTAAATAATTATAGTAACTAAACCTGTAATACTCAATACCTTAGTCCTTATAAAATCAATAACCCTTTTATACTATGATGAGAACCTTCTTAGGTCTTATACTAAAAGGGGAAAGGGGTGAATCAGTGTGAGATGCTTGCTTTTTACAAATCTATCCGAATTAACTTCTGTGACTTGTTAGAGTCGATGATCCAATTTTTTATCTTGCTTTTTTATGTGAGAGCAACCATATAGATATCAATCAAGTGCAAACACCCGAGAACACACAACAATTTTTATGTGGTTCACTCATAATGTGTAAGCTACGTCCACAGTGTGATAGGATCATTCTTAAATTACACAATCCACTCTTGTTATCAAGAGATACAGTTAATGTCGTGGAAGGATTACTCCTTAACCACTTATAGAAGGATTACTCCTTAACCATTTATATTGATCTATTGATCAAAAAGTTGATCTCCCAATCACTCAATGAATTAATCTCCCGATCACTCTAAGGGTCTCTCACCCTTTTTCAAGAAGTTTATCAAAAGGTTTGTGATTAACACTTTCTTGAGAAGGATCACTCAATGTGCACAGGCTGCTAATGCAGAACACAGATCTTCTCCTTCCTTTGCTACTGCCTTCTCCTTCCTATAGTTGCTACCTTCTCCTTACTGCAATTTGCTACCTTCTCTTTGCTACAATTTCTACCTTCTTTTTGCTGCAATTGCTACCTTCTCCTTAACTTACCACCTCACACCTTCTCCTTTGGTGTGGTTGATTAATTGTCATTGCATACCTCTCCTTAGTGTAGTTTGCTGCTACACACCTCTCATTGGTGTGGTTTATTGGCTATTGCTACATATCTTTCCTTAGTGTGGTTTGTCGTTGCACACCCTCTTCCTTAGTGTAGTTTATGTTTAGCCCATCTTTAATGGCTAATGTTGGATGTCAACACCATCTTACATAGTTGTATGTGTTAATTTGATGATATAAATATCGTTGAGATTCAGAGAAATCACTGGTCAAAACCATTAATGATAAGTCAAATAAAATTAATGAGTCAATATTGACCGTTGACCCTAAATTTTAAAGGTCAAAACTGGCCGTTGACCCTTGACCATAAACTCTAAAATTTAAGAATCAAATCTGACTGTTGATTGTAAGGCAACCTTTGGGAATCAACGCTGACCATTGATAAATGTGTAACCCTAATCTCAAGACTCAATAAATAACCCTATGCATCTTATAAGACATATGTGGGCTACAAGAGAAAACAATCAATTACAAAACATTAAAAGAGAACAACCAGCCATAAAAAGAGAACAATAAGTTGAAAAAAAATGGTGGCCAAAGTGAGGTTAAGTGGCAAAGAGAGAGGCAGCCACCTAAGAGAAAGTAACTAGCTAAGGCAAAGAAGGTAGCCACCAAAGAGAGAGTAGTCAGCCAATGAGAGTACAGTAGCAGCCAGCCAAGAGAGTTACAACCAAGGAGAGGTGCAACTGGTGAAAGAGAGGGTAGCAGCCGGCCAAGGAGAGTGCAGCAGCTAGCCAAGGAGATTGTAGCAGTAGCTAGCCAAAGAAAAAGTGACAGCAACCACCAAAGAAGGAGGCAACCACACCAACCGAAGGAGGAGTTACAACAACTAGCAACCACACCAAAGGGAGAAGAAGAAGGCAGCCTAACCAAAGGGAGAACAAGGTGCAACAGCTAGTAGCCACACCAAACCAGCAAAGGAGACGTGCAGCAACCACACCGAACTAGCAAACGAGGTGTGCAGCAACCACACCAAACCAACAAAGGAGGCATGCAACAACCACACGAAACCAGAGAAGAAGGTGTGTAGTAGCCAAACCAAAGAAAAAAGAAGGCAATAGCCGACTAAAGCAAAGGGAAAAGGAGTTGCAACAGCCACCCAAGGAAACCTACAATTGCAGTAAAGGCAGGGAGTTATACCAACAGATTACAGTAGCCACAATACCAGCAAGTGTAGCAGCCCACAACACTAGCAGCAACCCACAACACCAGTAGCAGCCCACAACACCAATAGCAACCCACAACACAAACAATTGCAGCACCAACAGCAAGTTATAACAGTAACACTAGCAATTGCAGCACCAAAAGCAAGCTATAGCAGCAACACCAACAAGTGCAATAGCAAGCATAACCAACAGTAGAAATTGTAGCATCACTAGCAAGCAATAGTAGCAAGGGCGAGCAGCAAACCAAGGAAAAACCAGCAGATTGCTGGCAGCACTAACAATAAGCAATAACAGTAAGGGTAGGCAGCAAACCAAGAAAAAACCAACAGCTTGTAGGCAGCATCAGCAGCAAGCAATAGCACCAAAGGTAGGCAGCAATCCAAAGAGAAAGTAACATGCAACACAACCAAAAATTGTAGTAATGGGAGAAAGCAGCGTGAATCACATCCAGCAATTGCAACAGTAGGAGAAAGTAGCGTGCAGTACAACCAACAATTGCAGCAACGAGAGAAAGCAGCAAGTGCAAGCACAACTAGTGTAGGTAGCAATAATAGCATATGCAAGCAACAATAGCAACACAATCAGGCAGTAATAGCAGCAAGTGTAGGCAATAATAGCAACAAGTGCAGGTAACAATAGCAGCACTAGTAGTAGAGGAGAAAATGTGTCCTTATAGCAGGTCTGGTAACTTATAGCAACAAAGGAGAAAATGTGCCCAGAAATAGGTCCAACAACTTACAACAACAGAAAAGAAAATGTACCCAGCAGCAAATCCGATAGCTAGCAATAGTAGGGAAAGAGAACTTGCCAAGGGAGCAAGTAAGGTAGCACCCGTAGCAGAGGAAGAGAAACTACCAAGGCTGAAGAAGGCAATACCTACAACAAAAGGAGAGAACTTGTCGAGGCAACAGGTAAGGCAACACAGGCAGTAAGGAAGAGAACTTACAATGGAGATAATCGGCAGTGAAGAGAACTTACAGAGGAGAGAACCTGCAATGGAGATAACTTGTAAAGAAGAGACCAATAAAGCCTGAGCAAAGACCAGTAGTAAGGAAAGAGAAGATCTGTTGTCTGTAACAATAGCCTATGCACATTGAGTGATTTATCTCAGGGAAGTCATTATCATAAACTATTTATGTATTTTGTGAAAAAGGGTAGGAGACCCTTGGAGTGATCAAAAGATTAGTTTGTTGAGTGATCAAGAGATCATCTCATTTAGTGATCAAGAGATTAAACCTTTGAGTGATTAAGAGATCAACTCAGTGATCAGAAGATCATTATAAGTGGTTAAGGAGTGATCCTTCCACAACATAACTGTATCCCTTGATAACAAGAGTGGATTATATGATTTAGAAGTGATCCTATTACATCGCGGATGTAGCTCACACATTGTGGGTGAACCACATAAAAATTGTCATGTGTTCTTAGGTACTTGCATTTGAATGCTATCCGTACAGTCACTTTCACATAAAGAAAAAAGATAAAATTTGGATCATCGATTTTAACAAGTCATAAAGGTTAAATTTGGAAAGATTTATAAAAAGCGAACATCTCATACTGATTCACCCCCTCCCCCTTTCAATGTAAGACCTAAGAAGGTCCTCATCAATTTGTTGCTATATACCTCTCCTTGGTGTGGTTAATTAATTACTACTGCTATCTCCCTCTTTAGTGGCTGCTACACCTTCTCCTTCTTCTTCTGTGATGGAGACCTTCTTAGGTCTCACACTGAGAGGGAGAGGGGATGAATCAGTATGAGATGCTCGCTTTTTACAAATCTTTATGGATTAACCTCTGTGACTTGTTAGAGTTGATGATCCAATTTTTAGCTTTCTTTTTTATATGAGAGCAGTCATATGAATATCAATCAAACGCAAGCATCTAAGAACACATGACAATTTTTACCTGGTTCACCCATAATGTGCGAGCTATATCCACAATGTGATAGGATCACTCCTAAATCACACAGTCCACTCTTGTTATGAAGAGATACAGTTATGTTGTAGAAGGATCACTCCTTAACTACTTACAATAATCTCCCAATCACTATAAAGTTTGACCTCCTGATCACTCAAAAGACTAATCTCCTGATCACTCTAAGGGTCTCCCACCCTTTTTCAATAAGTACATAAAAGGTTTATAATGAAAAGTTTCCTAAGAAAGATCATTCAATGTGCACAGGCTGTTGTTGTAGAAAATGGATCTTCTCCTTCCTTATTGTCAATCTTTGCTCAAGCTTTGTTGGTCTCTTCTTTGCAAGTTCTTTCCCCCTGCTACCAGTGCTGCCTCTTTTGGCCTTGGCAAATTTTCTCCTCTGCTGTCGGCACTGCCTACTTCTGCTTGGCAAGTTCCTTTTCCTACTACTAATGCTACCTTACCTGCTACCTTGGCAGGTTGTTTCACTTGCTACCTTAGCAGGTTCTCATCCTACCTTGCTACTAGGCCACATTTTCTCCTTTACTGCTACAAGCTACCAGACTTACTATCGAGACATGTTTTCTCCTCTGCTACTACAAGCAACCAGACTTGCTGCTAGAGCACATTTTCTCCTCTACTACTACAAGCTGTTGGACTTATTACTAGGACACATTTTCTTCCTTGCTGCTGTGAACTATCGGACCTGTTGTTAAGGCACATTTTCTCCTTTACTACTGCAAGCTACTAGACATGCTATCGGGGCACATTTTCTTCCTTACTACTATAAGCTACCAAACCTACTACCGGTTGTGCCTGCACTTACTGGTTGTGCCTACATTTACTGCTTGTTATTGGTTATGCCTACACTTGCTACTTGTTGTTGGTTATGCTTACACTTGCTACCTTTACTAGTTATGCCTACACTTACTACCTACTGCTGGTTATGCCTACTGCTAGTCTCTCCTTGCTACTATTGCTTGTTGCTGATACTACAATTGTTATTACTGGTTATGCTTACTACTACACTTATTGGTATTGCTGCTATTACTGCCAGCTACTGTAACTCCTCCCATTGGTTTAACCAATTGTTGCCTTCTTCTTCTTTCTTTGGTTTAGCCAGCTGCTACCTTCTTCTTTCTTTAGTGTGGCTACTGCACACCTTCTTCTCTAGTTTGGTGTGGCTGCTACATGCCCTGTCCTCTAGTTTGGTATAGCTACTAGACACCTTCTTCTCTGGTTCAGTGTGGCTGCTACACACCCTTTTCTCTAGTTTGGTGTGGCTACTGTATACCTTCTGATGAGGACCTTCTTAGGTCTCACACTAAGAGAAGGAAGGGGTGAATCAATGTGAGATGTTTGCTTTTTATAAATCTTTTCGGATTTAACTTCTATGACTTGTCAAAACAGATGATCCAATTTTTATCTTTCTTTTTTATGAGAAAGCGACCATATAGATATCAATCAAATGCAAGCATTCAAAAACACACAACAATTTTTAGGTGGTTCACCCATAATGTGTGAGTTACATCCATGATGTGATAGGATCACTCCTAAATCACACAATCCATTCTTGTTATGAAGAGATCTAGTTTGGTTATGGAAGGATCACTCCTTAACCACTAAAATGATCTCCTGATCACTTAATGAGTTAATCTCTCAATCACTCAATGGATTGATCTTCAAATCACTAGATGAGATGATCTCCTGATCACTCTAAGGGTATCCCACCCTTTTTCAAAAGTTTATCAAGAGTTTAGTAACTAACACTTCTCTAGGAAGGATCACTCAATGTGCACAGGCTGTGAATGCAAAAAATGGATCTCTTCCTTCCTCACTGTCAGTCTTTGCTCAAGCCTTGCCAATCTTTTCACTGCAGATTCTCTATGTCTACAAGTTCTCTCTCTTTGCTACCAGTGTTGCCTCACTTGCTGCCTCAGTAAGTTCTCTCCTTTGCTGTTAGTGATGCTTCCCCTGCTACCTTGGCAGGCTTCTTCCTCTATTGCTAGTGCTACCTTACTTACTGCCTTAGCAGGTTGTCTCCTCTATTGCTGATGCTGCCTACCCTATTGCCAAGGTAAGTTTTCTTCTCTTGCTATTGCAAGCTACTGGACCTACTGTCAAGCACGTTTTCTCCTCTATTATCGCAAGCTGTCAAACCTGCTGCCAGGCACGTTTTCTTTACTACTACAAGCTACTAGACCTGTTATTAAGCACGTTTTCTCTACTGCTCTGAGCACATTTTCTCCTCTACTTTTGCAAGCTGCTAGACCTACTGCTAGGCACGTTTTCTCCTCTATTACTGCAAGCTGCTGGGTACATTTTCTCTTTTGTTATTGCAAGCTGTCGGGCACGTTCTGCTATTGTTACCTACATATGCTGCTCTCACTGCCTTCACATGCTGCTATCATTGCCTACACGTGTTACTATCACTACCTACACGTTATGCTATCATTGCCTACACGTGCTACTCTTATTACTTACACATGCTGCTCTCGTTACCTACACGTGTTGCTGTCACTGCCTGTACATTCTGCTATCACTGCTTGCACGTGCTACTGTTGCTATCCACACATGTTGTTATTGCTATCCGCATATGCTGCTATCGCTACCTACACATTCCACTATCGCTGCCTACACATTTCATTATTGTTACTTGCATGTGCTGCTATTGCTATCTACATGTGTTGCTATCGCTACTTATATGTTCTGCTGTTGCTGCCTGCACGTGCACTGGCTACTATCACTGTGATTACCTATTAGACATGTTGCAATTTATGGGATCTCCTGCTGGACTTGCAGCTAGTACTACAATTGCTAAAATTGCCTACTAGACTTGCTGCTAGAGCTATTATAGCTAGAATTGCCTGCTGGACATGCTGCAATCATTGGGATTGCTTGCTAGACGTGCTACAATCATTGGGATCAACTGCTATAAGTGTTGCACTTGTTGGTTTGGCCGCTGAACGTGCTACACTCGCTAGAATAGCTTGCTAACATGCTACTGGTGTTGGAATCACCTGCTAGTTATATTGCTGGTGCTAGGATCACCTGTTGGTTGTACTGCTAACACTGGGATCACCTACTGGTTATACTGCTGGTGCTGGGATCGCCTGGGTTACTTGCACCTTTTACCAAAGCTTGTTACTACTATTATTGCTATCCCTACATGCTGCTATCGCTACTTGCACATTCCACTATCGTTGCCTACACATTTCGCTATCATTACCTGCACGTGTTGCTATTGCTATCCACATGTGCTGCTATCGCTACCTACATGTTCTGCTGTCGCTGCCTGCACGTGCACAGGCTGCTATCATTGTGATTACCTATTAGACATGCTACAATTTATGGGATCTCCTACTGGACTTGTTGCTAGTACTGCAATTGCTAAAATTGCCTACTGGACTTGTTGCTAGTACTGCAATTGCTAAAATTGCCTACTGGACTTGATGCTAGAGCTATTATAGCTAGAATTGCCTATTGGACGTGCTGCAATCGCTGGGATTGCTTGATGGACATGCTGCAATCACTGGGATCGCTTGTTGGACGTGCTACAATCGCTGGGATCAACTACTATAAATGCTGCACTTGTTGGTTTGGCCGCTGAACATGCTACACTTGCTGGAATTGCCTGCTGATGTGTTGCTGGCGCTAAAATCGCCTACTAGTTATGCTGCTGGTGCTAGGATCGCGTGGGTTACCTACACCTTTTGCCAAAGCTTGTTGCTGCTCCTGGTTATGCTACCCTTGCTACTACAATTTGCTTGCTGCACTTCTCTTCTTCCTTAGGTGGCTGCTGGTTATTACAAGTTGCAGTTGGTGTTACAGATTGCTAGTTTGCCTGCACCTTCTATCGAAGCTTGCTACTATTCCTGCTTGTTGTTCCCACAGCCTTGTATAGGTTGTAATTGTTGTCAACTAGGTTTAAGTGTGCAAGAAAGTAAAGCCATGTGGAAGGGCAAGAAGGTAAAAGCCACATGGAGGGGCAAAACAGTAAATTTGCCCTATTAGGTTTTTATGGAGGAGTATATAAAGGAATATAAGAGAGCACAGTAGAGAAGCCGTCGACGGGAAGAGAGAGAAAACAAAGTAGCCGTCGAGTGAACAGTAGTCGTCGTTGGAGATAGAAGAGAAAACAAACCCGTGGTCAGAAAAGAGGAAAGGTCGGCAAAAATAGAGAAAAGAGGAGACGACGGCCAAAAATCAAAAAAGGGGAGTGACAGCAGAACGTCACGAAAGAGAGAGAACCATCAAAAAGGAAGCATCGGCAGAAAAGAGAGAGAAACCCGTGCATGAGAACAGACCACTGGCACACCAACGGTCGACAAAGAAATGACACAACAAGAGAGAGAAACGGGTAAGACGAGACTAGATCGGGAACCGGGGAGACTAGATCCGAGCTAGAATGGGTGAGACAAGACCAGATCGGGAACGGGTGAGACCAGATCCGAGTTGAAATGAGTGGACAAAGAGAGAGACTGTTGGCAGAATAGAGGAAATCCGGCTAGACAAAAAAACAGAGGAAAACCAGGGAACGGCCGAAGAGGAAAGTGGACAGCAAAGGAACGCACGGTAAAAAACACAAGAACTCTCGAAAAGAGGTGAACGGAAAAACCCAATTCAGCCAACCAAGAGGGGTACACTGTAGAACAGGGGCTGGACGGGAAAAATAGAAACCACTGGTAGAGAAAAATTTGGCTGGACGGTGAGAGAGATCTGGCAGGACGGCGTGAGACCAGAACGTGCGTTGGCGTGAAACCAGAACATGCGACGACATCAGACAAGGAGATGGGTGAAAGCAGGAGTTGCGTGAAACAACGTGGAGAAGGAATTCGGCGAAGCATTAAAAGAACTCAACGTACTTCTAGATTTCTTCAAGAGAGGTTAGAGAGCGTTGCGGTGAACTTCTAAGTGGCAGTAGAGCAGCCACTCTACTGCCAGATAGTCTCGGTAAAGGAGAGTCCCTATCATCATGGATGTACGTCACATTGACGAAACCACGTAAATCTCGTGTGTCCTTAAATTGCTTTACGTTCTATATTTTGAATTGAGTTGTGAACATAGCTAAAGTATCAGCCAACCCATAACCTAACGAAGACCTAAACAAGAACATCCAAATTGTCTATTAGGCAAGGCGTCTAAAAGGTGACTTTGGGGACTATTGTGATTAGTAGGTAGCAATAGATCTACCTTAGTTGAATCTGAGAAAGAGTTCACTTTTAAGAAGAGGTTGAAGTTGTTCACTTACCTGCGAATTGCAAATTGTGGTGATACTGATTCACCCCCCTCTCAATATCACAAACTAGTAGATCCTAGGGAGAAGTCGGGAACTTCAATTGGTATTAGAGCACTGGTTCACAATCTGAAGCTTAATAGCTTGGTGTACTAGTTTGAAGGGATCTAGAAGTTTGACTTGTTCAACATACTGAGAAATGGAAGCCGATACCAACACCAACACTACTTATAGCAAAAAGGTTCCAATCTTTAATGGAACCAATTATCATATGTGGAGAGCGAGAATGCAGGTGGTATTTGCAACCATGGGCATGAACGTGGTGAAAGCCATACAGGAGGGTTTTGTGGCTCCGGAAGAAGGTAAAGACCCAACCCTAGAGGAGTTAATGCAGTTTGAGATAAATGGGAAGGCCTCAAATGTCATCATTTCAACATGGACAGATGCAGGTATGCTAAAGTTATGGACTGCAAATCTGCCAAGGAGATATGGGACAGATTGCAAAAAGTCTATGAAGGTGATGGCAGAATGAAGAAGGCTAAGCTTCAAGTGTTCAAGGAGAGATATAAATCTCTCAGAATGCAGAAGAATGAGATAGTTCAAGAGTTCTTCACCAAGGTTATTGATGTTGTAAACGACCTTAAAAGTCATGGAAAAAACAAGAAGGACTCATCGATTATGAAGAAAATTCTGAGAATTCTACCTAAGAGGTTTGCCTCAAAAGTAGCAGCCATAGAGGAGAGTAGAGATCTCAATTCTATGTCTCTACATGATCTCCAGTGCAATCTTATTGCATATAAGATGAGGATAAAGTCAACTGAGAGCTCCTCAACATCGAAGGTATCAAAGGAGGCAGCTTTCAAAGCTATGAAACACTTGAAGATAAAAGAAGAGGAAGAATCATCCAGTGAGGATGATGATAATGATGAGGAAGAAAGTGAAGGTGAAGTGTTGGCATACTTCACAAAGAAGTTCAAAAAGGGGTCTCAAAAGGGAAAAGGACAGTTGTCCTTAAGATGTTATCGTTGTGGGCAGATTAGACACTTTGCTTCTCAGTGCAAAGTGAAACTTGATGATGAAGATGAGGATGGTGATGATAAGCCGAATTCAAAATGGAGAAGACCATCATTCAAATCAAAGAAGTCAAACAAGAAGACTGCCAACCCACAGAAGAAGAAGAGAGCCTCATTCAAGAGTTATGTGAGTCAGATAAAAGAAGCTGATAAGGAGGAAGATGAAGAATCATCAGATGAGCAGGCCTTTATGGCATCAGCTCAAGGTGGTAGTTCAACCTCTGAAGAGGAAGAAGAGGTTGATGAAGAAGAATCAGATCTTGAAGCTGAGCTGGAACTAGCTTCAAAGGAGATAATCAAAAGGGGCAAAACCATAAGAAGGTTGGAAGCCCATATAAAACAAGTTAAAGCAAAGTCTGAGGAAGCTGAAAGCCAAAAGGATGAAATAAGGGCTGAGCATATTGACTTGAAGAAAAGATTTGAGGAACAAATCAAAATATGTGAAAACCTTACAATAAAGCTTGGCTCAAGGGCTTCAAAAATTGAAGAAATGGAGAAAGAGTTGCTGAGACTTCAGAGAAAGTGCAGCAATCTGAGGCTACATTGACTAAAGAAAATAAGAATGTGCCACAGAAGTTGAAAGAGAAGGTTGTGACTCAGAAGAAGATAGCTAAGAATAAAGAAGATCTGAACAAGCAACCTAGGGTGGCAAATAAGAAGGAAGAAAAGAAAGTCAACCAGTAGAGGGCTACGTGTCACAAGGATATGTTGATCTGGCCCATTCACATATCCTTAAGGTGCAAATTTGAGCCAAGACCCAAACCTCTATGGGCTGCCCAGCCCATTTGCTATCCAGGAAGGTCCCAGAAGCCCACAACCACCTAGAGAATTCTGGAAGGGACCACATTCAATGCTTATCTAGAATGCTCCATGTATATACCTAGAATATTCCTTATCTAGAATAGTCCTTGCATATGCCAAGAATATTCCTTTCTAGGTCCTTCTTTTGAGTTGTATAAATAGGCTACTCATTTCATTTGTATAGAACAAATCCTTTCTTAATACAAGTTCACTTGCAAAGCTCTCTTGTGCTCTCTCTCTCAAGCTTTTCCTATTCGGTTACTTGCCTCTCACAAGTCTTCCACTGATTCTCTCAAACTCTCTAAGGTTTACTTAGCATCTTCTCTTGCAAGATTGTGTAAGTGCTGCGCTGGTTAGCACGTCGAAAGCCTAACTCTGTGACAAATGGTATCAGAGCAAGGTAATCCTAGTCCCTACTTTGTTCTTGTTTAAGTGTCATTATGGCAGGTGAGGAAGGATTTGTTGAGACCACTTTCGATGAGCAACAAGTGGAGCAAGAAGCTCGTGGGCGTGAGGAGCAACATGCTCCAGCCAAACGTGGCAAGTCCAAGGCTCCAGCAAAGGAAACCATGGACTCTCGTGTTGGTAACTTGGAAAGGAGCGTCACCTACATAAGCTCCCTTGTGGGCGACCTCAGCAATCAAGTCGATAACTTGATCCATGAGAATGCAGAAATCATGCAGGCTGCCAAAGTCATGATCGAAGAGTTTGGTCGCTCATTTAGGGGAGAAATACACTCCTTGAATCAAGGTTTATCCAACCTTCGTGAGTTCGTTGAGGGAGAGATCCACAACCTCCGTAGAGAGATGGAGTCTCTGCACCGAAACAACTCACTTGCTAGTACAGTTGCTACTACTAGCACCACTGTAGTACATGGCTTGAAGGTCCCGAAGCCTGCCATGTACAACGGTACACGGAATACCACTACCGTGGAAAACTTTCTGTTTGGCCTTGAGCAGTACTTCGAGGCCATAAGGGTTGTCGATGATTTGGCCAAGGTAGGCAACGCCCCAATCTTCCTAAGGGATGCTACCCAACTCTAGTGGAGACGGAAGCATTCCGAACGGGAAAAAGGCTTGTGCGTCATCGATACTTGGGAACAATTCAAGGCTGAAATGCGTAGGTACTTTGTGCCTCACAATGTGGGCAGTGAAGCTGGAGGAAAGTTGCGTCGCCTATGTCAGACAGGTAGTATTTCTGATTACATAAAGGAATTTACTACCCTTATGCTTGAAATCGAAATGTCTGATAGGGAGCTTCTCTTCTACTTTAAAGATGGCTTGAAGGATTGGGCAAGGGTCGAGCTGGATAGGTGTAATGTGCAGACCCTGAATGTTGCCATTGCCACTACCGAAACCTTCGTCAACTACTTTGCTCACTCCAAGAGCAAGAAGTCAAACTCTGGCAAAGGTTGGGGAGAAAAACCCGGGCATAAGAAGCAGGATTCTGGTCGCAATGAGGGTGGACAACAAAAATTCTCAAATGACCATCCCAAGCATGAGAAGAAGTCTGCGGGTAAGCAAAACTCAGCTAATCCTCCTAGACCCTATTTCATTTGTGACAGACTGCACTAGGTAAAGGACTGCCCCAAACGTAAAGCAATGAATGCTATGATGGCGGTACTCAACCCAGAAGATATTAACGAAGAAACCCAAGCGGACAAGGGATCTATCCAATAGTTGGGTAATCTCTCAAAGTGTTTCTCCCCAACAATCGCCAAGGAAAAGGGACTGTTGTACGCTGATCTTGCCATCGAAGGTAAATCAGCTCGTGCGATGCTAGATACGAGGGCAACACACAACTTCATCAACGTGTAAGAGGCCGAACATCTAGGCCTCAAACCAACGAAGGGAAATGGCACCATCAAAGCGGTAAATTTTGAAGCAAGGCTTGTCCAAGGCATAGCAACGAAGTTGCTGTCCAGATCAACGAATGGACTGGTAAGTTAGACTTTACCATTGTTCCCATGGATGACTTTAAGGTGGTGTTAGGTCTTGCATTTTTCTGCAAAGCCTTGGCTTTTCCTGTTCCTGCTTCACGTTCTCTTGTGGTTGTCGACAACCATAAGATCCGCGTAGTTCCCTTAAAGCGCAAGGAGAGATCTCAACCATCAATGATCTCAGCCTTACAATTTAAACGGGGTCTCAAGTCGGGTCCTAGCTATATCGCTACCATAAGGGAGCTAAGCGATGGGGAAGACGTAGCAACACCAACTGCCACACTGCCACAACCCATTCAGGCTCCTTACCAAGTTCAAGGACGTCATGCCTTCTGAGTTGCCCAAAAAGCTTCCACCAAAGCGAGATGTGGATCACCACATTGAGCTTAAACCCAATGCCAATCCTCCTGCCATGGCCCCTTATCGCATGGCACCTCCGGAGCTCGCTGAATTGAGGAAGCAGCTCCACGATTTGATCGATTCGGGCTACATTCGACCATCAAAAGCCCCATTTGGCGCCCCAGTCCTCTTCCAGAAGAAGAAGGACGGATTGCTTCGCATGTGTATCGACTACCGAGCTTTAAACAAGGTCACTATTAAGAACAAGTATCCGATCCCCTTGATGTGGCTGCCGATTGCTGTAATTCCTCTTTCAGTTAATATGGCTGCCTCCTTCTTTGGTGGTTGCTGTCACCTCTTCTTTGGCCAACTGCTGCTGTAACTCCCTTGGCCAGCTGCTCCTCTCTTTAGTGGCTACCTTTTTTGACTTAACCGGTCATTATTTTCTTTGGTGGCTACCTCTCTCTTTACCACTCAACCTCTCCTTAGTTTTAGGTTTGTCGTTCAACTTACAACCCTTATCATTCTCTCTTAAATTTTTATAGCACACATCTTCTTTGAAAGATGCATAGGTGTATTTATAAAGCCTTGAAATTAGGGTTCCACACTCATCAACAGTCAACATTGATTCCCAAGGGTTGCCCTACAATTAACGACCAGATTTAATTCCTAAAATTTAGGGTCAATGGTCAAGGATTAACGGTCATCCTTGACCCCTAAAATTTAGGGTCGATAGTTAACATTGACTCATCGACTTCAGAGTTGACCTGCCATCAACAGTTTTACCCAATAACCTCTCTGCATCTCAATGACATTTATAACATCAAATCAATACATACAATTATACAAGATGGTGTTCATAACAAATCCAACATTAACCATAAAAAATGGGCTTAACACTTTGGTTCGACTGTCAGCTTCTTTGGTGTGGCTGTTGCACAACTTCTTCTTTCTTTAGTGTGGCTGTTACATGCCTTATTCTCTTTTTGGTGTGGCTGCTGGTTGCTACAACTCTTTTTTCCCTTTGGTGTAGTTACTAGTTGCTGCAACTCCTTCTCCCTTTAGAAGGGCTACCAACTGCAGCACCTTCCTTAGTCAATTGCACCTCTCCTTGGTGTTGTACCTCTCTTGGCCAACTGCACCTCTCCTTGGTGCTACAACTCTCTTAGCCAGCTGCTGCTGCAACTTTCGTGACTGGCTGCACTCTCTTTGGTGCTACAACTTTCTTAGCTAGCTACACCTCTCTTTGACTGGTCACTCTCTTTTTGGTGGCTACCTCTCTCTTTGTTGCTCAACCTCTCTTTGGCCAGCTACACACCCTTTGCTATTCTCTCTCAATTTTCTACAACACATACATCTTTTGAAAGATGCATGGATGTATTTATAAGGTTCAAGATTTAGGTTTGCAAAATCATCAACAGTTAATATTGATTCCCAACAGTTGCCCTACAATCAATAACCAAATTTGATTCCTAAAATTTAAGGTCAATGGTCAAGGGTCAACAATTAACTTTACTCCTAAAATTTAAGGTCAACAATCAATATTGACTCATTGATATCAGAGTTAATCTACCATCAACAATTTTGACTAACTTTTTTACATCTTAACGACATTTTAAACATCAAATCAACATAAACAACTATACAAGATACTATTAACAACAAATCTAATATTTGAAGTTCCTTACTTCACCCTAGGATCTACTAGTCTGTAATACTGAGAGGGGGGGTGAATCAGTATTACACCCCTTCTTTTTAATTGATAGGTGAACAACTTCAAACTCTTCTCAGAATGAACTCTTTCTTAGATTCAACTAAGGTAGATCTATTGTTACCTACTAGTCACAATAATCCCCAAAGTTACCTTTCAGACACCTTGCCTATTACACGGATTGATTGTTCTTGATTAGGTCTTCTTTTAGGTTATGGGTTTGATGATTCTTTAGCTGCGTTCACAACTCAATTCAAAACACAGAATGTAAATTCAAAGCAAGGACACAAGAGATTTACGTGGTTCTGTCAATGTGACGTACTCCGCAGTGGTAGAGTTTCTTCCTCTACCGAGACAATCCACTATACTTGAGAACACCAGTGTGGTATTCCCTATGATTACAATGGATCTCTTAATCTTTTACTCCTTTCACTATTGCAAATACAAAGCAATCACAATACAAAGAGTGTCACTTACTGTGTCTACACTTCTTCTAGCTTGTATTGCCTATGTTTGATTTGAATAGGTTGCTTCACTACCGCTTGGAAGATCACCAAAACTCTCTCTAACCTTTCTTGAAGAAATCTAGAATTACGTTGAGTTTTCTCAAATGCTACATTGAATTTCTTCTCTAGGTTGTCTTACCCAACTTCTGGTCTCACCGTCTCACCGTCTCACGACCTACACTCACGCTTCAGGTCTGCCTTTTCATGTCTCACAGCCTGCCTCACGCTACTAGTCTGTCGTTTCACGCCTCGCGGACTGCCTCACGCTTCTGGTCTACCGTTTCACATCTCTCGGCCTGCACCACGCTTCTGGTTTTGCTGGTTCACGTCTCTCGGCCTGCCTCCCACTTCTAGTTTTTCTGGTTCACGTCTCTCAACCTGCCTCCAACTTTTGGTTTTTCTGGTTCACGTCTCTCGGCCTGCCTCCAGCTTCTGGTTTTTCTGCTTCACGTTTCTCGGCCTGCCTCCAGCTTCTAGTTTTTCTGGTTCACGTCTTTCACCGTTTCTGGTCTGTCACGTCTCGTTGCACGTTCTGGTCTGTAATGCCCCATCACATGTTCTGGTCTGTCATGCCTGGTGGGTTGTCTTCTCTTCTAAGTGGTCTCATAGATACCAGATCTGCTGTCTTCTCTTCCGGGTGGTCTATTTCTGATTTCTTCTCTTGCAGGTGGTGCGTTTCTGGTTTGCTCTCCCAGTGGTGTCTTTGTCTCTTATGGTGGTGCCTTTCTCTCTTATGGTGGTTTGCTCTTTTGCTTTCCCGGTGGCGTATTTCTCTCTTTCGGTGATGTGTGTCCCATATTCTCTTGCTCTACCAGTTTATATACTCCCTTCTATGCAAACCTTAATAAGGTTTACTGGAGCAACAGGCCAACCAAGGTGATCACTCAGCAAAACCCTACAAGATGAAGAACACCACCGAAAAGGAAGAGAGAGTCCATCCAACACAAGAGACAACCGGCAAAACACAAAGGCTGGACAGAAAAACCAGCACGGCAGAACACATAGTGGACGGCAAAGGAGAGTGACCAGCCAAAGGAGATATACGTCCAAAATAGTACGGCAAAACAAAGAATGGACAGCAAGAAAGAACACGGAACAGAGGAACTGGCCACAGTAGTAAATGGCAAAACGGGGGATATCCAGCCAAACGATCTCTCGGCAAAAACCAGCAAAATGGAAAAACACAAAAAACAGAGCACCCGGCTGGACGGTGAGAGAGACAACCCGTGAGAGACAATACATCCTGGAAGAGAAAACATAAACACCACCTGCAGAGAAATGGACAGGAACGTGCGACGGCTGAAACCAGAAACGAACAGGCCGTGTGACTTAAACCAGAAAAATCAGAAGAGTGGTGCAGGCCAGCAGACGTGCAACAGTAGTGAGGCAAGCCGTGTGACTTGAACCAAGCTGTCCGGAGGTGTTAAACGGACAAGTGCAAACCAAAAACGTGTGTGAGGCATATGACCAGCAAGGCATGCAAACTAGAATCGTACGTGAGGCGTGTGACCAGCAAGGCGTGCAAACCAGAAACGTACGTGAGGAATGAAACCAGCAAAGGGTGCAAACCAGAAACGTGCATGAAACGTGTAATGCCAAACCAGAAACATGAGGCAAGCCATGAGACGTAAAACGGCAAACCAGAAACGTAAGGCGAGCCATGAGACAAGGAGACAGGTGAGACCGTGAGACGGTGAAAGCAGGTGTTATGTAAAACAACGTAGAGAAGGAATTTGGCGAAGCATTGAAAGAACTCAACGTATTTCCAGATTTCTTCAAGAGAGGTTAGAGAGTGTTGCGGTGAACTTCTAAGCGGCAGTAGAGTAGCCTTTCAATTCAACAGAGGCAAGACAAGCTAGAAGAAGGGTCAACACAGTAAGTGACACTCTTTGTATTGTACTTGCTTAGTAATTGCAATAGTGAACGAAGCAGAGAATTAAAGACATCCATTGTAACCTGTATTCACAAGTATAGTGGATAGTCTCGGTAGAGGGAGAGTCCCTACCATTATGAATGTACGTCATGTTGACAGAACCACGTAAATCTCGTGTGTCCTTAATTTTCTTTACATTCTATGCTTTGAATTAAGTTGTGAACGCAGCTAAGGTATTAGCCAACCCATAACCTAACGAAGACCTAAACAAGAACATTCGTATTGTTTATCAGGCAAGGTGTCTAAAAGGTGACTTTGGGGACTATTGTGATTAGTAGGTAGTAATAGATCTACCTTAGTTAAGTCTGAAAAAGAGTTCGCTTTTAAGAAGAGGTTGAAGTTGTTCACTTACCTGCGAATTGCGATTTATGGTGATACTGATTCACCCCCCCTCTCAGTATCACAAACTAGTAGATCTTAGGGAGTAGTCGGGAACTTCAATTGGTATCAGAGCACAAGTTCACCAGTTTGAAGCTTAACAACTTGGTGTACTAGTTTGAAGGGATCTAGAAGTTTGACTTGTTCAGCATACTGAGAAATGGAAGCCGGTACTAGCACTAGCACCACTTACAGCAAGAAGGTTCCAATCTTCAACGGCACCAACTACCATATGTGGAGAGCAAGAATGCAAGTGGTATTTGTAACCATGGGCATGAATGTGGTGAAATGCGTACATGAGGGTTTTGTGGCTCTAGAAGAAGGTAAAGACCCAACCCCAAAGGAGTTAAGGCAATTTGAGATAAATGGGAAGGCCTCAAATGTCATCATTTCAACATTGACAAATGCTGAGTATGCTAAAGTGATGGACTACAAATCTGCCAAGGAGATATGGGACAAATTGCAGAAGGCCTATGAAGGTGATGGCAGAATGAAGGAGGCTAAGCTTCAAGTGTTCAAGGAGAGATATGAATCTCTCATAATGCAGAAGAATAAGACAGTCCAAGAGTTCTTCACTAGGGTTATTAATGCTGTGAATGACTTGAGAAGTCATGGGAAGAACAAGAAGGACTCATTTGTTGTGAAGAGGATTCTGAGAATTCTACCTAAGAGGTTTGCCTCAAAGGTAGCAGCCATAGAGGAGAGTAAAGATCTCAATTTTATGTCTCTTCATGATCTCCAGTCCAATCTCATTGCATATGAGATAAGGATAAAGTCAGCTGAAAGCTCTGTAACAACGAAGGTATCAAAGAAGGCAGCTTACAAAGCTATGAAGTACTTGAAGATAAAAGAAGAGGAAGAATCATCCAGTGAGGATGATGATGATGAGGATGAGGTAGAAAGTGAAGGTGAAGTATTGGTTTATTTCACAAGGAAATTCAAAAAGGGGTCTAAGAAGAGAAAAGGACAACTAGCCTTGAGATGTTATCGCTGTGGGCAGACTAGACACTTTGCTTCTCAGTGCAAAGTGAAACTTGATGATAAAGATGAGGATGGTGATGATGAGCAGAATTCAAGATGGAGAGAAGATCATCATTCAAATCAAAGAAGTCCAATAAGAAGATTGCTAACCCACAGAGGAAGAAGAGAGGCTCATTTAAGAGTTATATGAGTCAAATAAAAGAAGCTGATGAGGAGGAAGATGAAGCATCATCAGATGAGCAAGCCTTTATAGCATCAGCTCAAGGTGGTAGTTCAACCTCTGAAAAGGAAGAGGAGGTTGATGAAGAAGAACCAGATCTTGAAGCTGAGTTGGAAGCAGCTTCAAAGGAGATAATTAAAAGGGGCAGAACCATAAAAAGGTTAGAGGCTCACATAAAACAAGTTGAAGCAAAGACTAAGGAAGCTGAAAGTCAAAAGGATGAAATAAGGGTTTAACATATTGACTTGAAGAGAAGATTTGAAGAACAGATCAAAATATGTGAAGATCTTACAATAGAGCTTGGCTCAAGGACTTCAACAATTGAAGAAATGGAGATAGAGTTTCTGAGACTTCAGCAACAACTTAAAAAGAGTGAGAAGAACTTGCAGAAGTCTGAAGTGGTAGGAGAAACAAGCTCTGCAAGAGAAAAGAAGAATGAGACTTTGCCACAGAAGTTGAAAGAGAAGGCTGTGACTCAGGTGAAGATAACTGAAGAAGAGAAGACAGTTATCAAACCAAAGCCAGGGCCGAAAAGGATGTATGTGGTTAAAGAACAGCAGCCCATAGCTGCTACATCTCAGAAAGAAAAAAAAGTCAGCCAGCAAAAGGCTACGGCTGAACAGAAGAAAGAGAAGAAAGTGACTGAAATGAAAGTCACACAAGCAAAGAAGCTAGCTACTTTGCCTACACAGCAAGTGATGAACAAAAAAAGACAAGCTGTGATTAGACCCACGAAGAGGCAGTTTCAAGGTCACTGTCTTTATTGTGGAGTTTGGGGTCATAAGGCAAGTAATAGGGGGAGACAATACAGAATTCAGAAGAGAACACCTGTCGTGAGTTCTTGCACATACTGTAAAAGGCAAGGACACACTGACAAGGATTGTTGGTGGAGGCCCAAACCAGTGATTTCAAAGAACAAGTTTGCTATATTGGCAGACGTGGAGCAGTGTGAAAGGTGCGGGTAAGATGGCCATAATGCCAAGAGATGCATGACACTTCTCCATGAGTAAGAAAAGGCACTCAATGGCACAGTAAAAACAAGCGGTGCAGTCAAAGCTAAGAAAAAAGAGAAAGCTATCTTCCAGCCAGTTCAAAAGAAGGAATATAGAGCTAAAAGGAGGTGGCTAATATAGCTGAAATTGCACTAAAAGTTGATTAAAAGGATAAGCAGTGGATCCTTGATAGTGGATGCACTTCACACATGACGGGAGACAAAAGTAAATTATCAAAGCTAAACAAATCCAGAGAAGGTAGAGTCAAGTTTGGCAATGATGATTCACTCAACATCAGTGGTCAGGGTTCAGTGAATATTGGAAAAGGAAAGCTGAAAGATGTTCTGCACGTTGAAGGACTTAGATATAATCTAGCATCTATCAGCAAACTATGCAATGAAGACCATAAGGTAATACTCACAAAAATAGGTTGCCAGGTAAAGAGTAAAGAAGGCAATACTATTGCAGCCTGGAAGAGAACATCTAGAAATTTGTATGTGATTGATAAAGAAAGAGATCCTCTTGCAACTAAGACTGTGCAAGAAAGAAAGCCAAAGAAAACGTGGACCAGTGCTCATCAAGAAAGTTAGATCATAAGTGACCCATCAGCAGGAGTTACAACAAGAAGAAGAATTGTGGGAGCTACTGCTTTACTCTCACAAGTTGAACCTAAATTTGTTGAAGAGGCTACACAAGATCTAACTAAATCTTTGTCCACAGAGCTATTTGAAAAGCA